>BMAO01018653.1:0-114700 GCA_019973975.1 Trichonephila clavata | reverse complement strand
ACCGTCATCATTCGGCGTTGTAACTCGGGGGTGACCTGTGCTGTAACATCTACTCACATTACCATCATCTTTGAATCGTTGCCAAAGCCTGGAGATGACACTCTAGACGATTCCAAGTTCCTCGGATACTTCCAGCTGGTACGTCCACATTCCAGTCGTCTGATAATTCTACCACGTAAAAACACATCCAAATGCTTCCTTTGTGCCATAACTATGCGGTTATTGCACTGAAAGGCTTTTACAGCACTTTTAAACAATTTTACTTCTTTGCCACCATTCCTTATATACCCTCTTACACTCTCGTCATTGTGATGTACTATCCGCGCCATCTGGTGGTTTCCTGTAATTTGCATATTCTTTCAAGATGTGTGTGATAATTCTACAGGTGAAATTTTTATTTTACAGTTCAATTTCTGTGTGATTCTGAATTATCCTTAATTTATGGACATGGGTGTACAATAATTTATTCTAAGAAAAAATTATTTTAAATAGGTTAGACAGAAAGCAATTACCAAAGCAATTCGAGCGTATAACGCACATTTTTAACACAACAAATAAGAACAAAATGTACTGGTACGTGTTATAAGCCGAGTATAAAAATGATAGCTAAAAATAAAGGTAACATGCGCTTGAAAAATTCAGATTTCTGTGCATATGTAAATATTGTTTATTTAAAAGAAACGACGTATCTCGAGAGCTTTCATTATTGGATAACAGAAAAAAAAAGTTTATCCTATTCGTCTTTCGTTACATCTTCAGGCACATCATTGGATTCTGTTTTATCTTCACCCATCACTGTTTCTCTAACCCATAAATAATCATCTTCCGTTCCATCTATACTGTTAAAAATACACGTTTTTAAATAATTTTTGCATTATTTCAGGTTTAACTTCTCATTCCAATTTTTTTATCAAAACTCACGCTCTATTTCTAGAATACCATGAAACATTTGGCCTCCTTTTGTAAATATTTTTTCACCTTCTAGCATCTAAATACCTTCTAACACCTCTTAAGCTTTTAGTTGTATAAATAGATCATTGCTTAAAAGCCTGATACAATGCTTGAAAATAATATCTTCAACAGATAAGTGCATACACACATTGCGTGTGTGTGTGTGTGTGCACATATATATTTCACCGTTCCTTTGGATAAAAGGTGGTGAGTGAATGTACAGTAATGCCCCACATGAACTCAACTGTTAATAAAAAAATTGCCTCTTAATAATTTCGTTTGCAATTTGAGATAAAACTTTGGCAACTTCAGAATACTCATGTGCTAAGGTTTTATTTTGATTGGAATGTAAAATAAAAGATTTACTTTAAAAATGGCTCCTAAAAATGATATATCGCTAAAAGGTTAAGTAATTACGCTTCCCAAGGAGAAATATTCGTATCAAAATTTAAAGAGAGGGGAAAAAACTCGGATATTTTGCATTTCAAACAAATAATACATTGATTTGATGGGGAAAAAAGCGTCTAGCACTAAGTAAAAATGAAAGCATAACCACGAAACTTCCTCCTAAGACTTCAAACGCAGACAACTAACTAGACAGTGAAGGCTCTGATCCTAAAAGAAAATCCATTGACTAAAAGATTCATTGCATCGAAACTAGGAATGTATTACAATACTGTATTTAAAATCCTTAATAAGGATTTAAAGTTAAAACAGATGTTCAAACCTAAAGTTGTCTCCTTTTGTAAAACATATTGCTGAAAGAAAAGCAAGTTGTAGAAAATTATGTAATAAACACCTGGTTGCAGAAAAATGGAAACTTTTTATAACATTCGAGGAGGTATGGTATTTTTAAGTGACTGTAGTAAAAAAAAGATCAATTTTCTATTGCTCAACTGACGGAAATCACTGTACGAAATGGTTTCGTCAGTGTACAGTAAAGTTCGCTAAGGCATTCATGATAGTTGCAGGACATTGTAACAACGGCAAATTTAAAATAAAAAAGTCTCAAATAAAGCCAAAATTAATTCACTCTACTATCAGCAGAATATTTTAGAACCAATTGTTGATGAAGCAATTCCAGTCTTATTTGGAAAGGACATTGATAAAGTTGGCCTTCATACGGACAATGTCTGTAATTACATGTCTAAGTCAACTGCCGCTAATTTAGCAAAGAAAGAATCAGAAACAGGAATAAAGTGTATTCCATTTGATGAAATAGTGTAAAATCCCCCTACGCTTCTGCCATGGACTTTTGTGCTTTCGGTTTATTAAAACGAGTCTTAGAAAAACGGCATCCAAGAACACTGAACGAACTTCGGAAAACGGTTCAAGCGGAATGAAATAAAATTTGCATGACAGTACTAAGAAAAATTTTACTTTCATGAAAGCATAGAGCATTAGTACTAGATTCTTGCAAGCTATATTAAATACTGAATGAATTTTTGTAAACATTCAAGGTAAAAGTGATCTATTTGCGTTTCCTTGATTTCCGTTTTACATTTGTCAACTATCAAATCCTTATAACTGTGCAAAATTTATTACCGCGACACTTACTCAGGGTGAACGTAAGCTGCAATAGCAGTTGGATGTAGTTTATAATAGACATGAGACACTGCAGTCATAAAAGTTCCGACAGCAAGAAAGCCACCATTAATTATGAAGCCCAAGCGTGGATTTCTGAAAAAGAATTAAAACATTTAAGTAAAAAGAAAGAAACAGAATAGTATGAATATAAAGTTTTAATCCTATCCGGCAGTTTTATTTATCATTCTATTTCTTGATCAACACTAAAAGATGATCTAGTCTAGAAACCATTTATTTTAAAACACTGTATTCATTAGAAAAATATTTTCTTTTTATCTTAAAAAGGCCTTTTTCTTAAGCTATTCTAAAAAAGGGATTTTTTTTAAAGCATATAATGCTACTAGCTGCTAGTCATCCACTTCGCCGGGTATTTCATAGTGTTTAATGTCTATAAACTGTTTTTTCGTTATTGTTTCGATCGTAGTCCTAGCATGCTCTCAGACGGTATAGTGGCATTGACGGCTGCGCCATTGAGTCTGGGTTCGAATTTTGGAGAAGACATAGATGTTTGTAAATATATAGTGCCTGTGCGGCATGGAGGTACTCTAAATGTTCGTCAAGGGTTCGTTCCTAGGGTGTTTTTTTTTCTCTCTCAAAATTGAGATGGAAAGGAGCTAAAAAGTATTGGAACCTTCATGATGCTCAAAGCTGCGGCTAACGATAGACGTAATGTAATCACTTGCATTGCAATGATCTATTTCGTTCTTGATCTACGCATCGATTGGTGAATTTGAAACAACAGCAAAATTCTAATTCTTTTAATTGTATTGAAAAAACATTCTTACAAATCTCGAAGATAGTATAACATGTTTCAAAAACTGGTGCTAATTTGCATTTCAACTCTTTTACATGGTAGATACATTTCTTGAAAAGCTGTGAAAAACATTGCAACAGTTATTCATGTTTTAACATTAGTATTTTAAATTCGCAAACGTTTCAATTAATAACTAAAGTAAAATTATAGATACATACATGTTGCCACAAAATGGATGAAAAATTTAAATTAAAATGCTAGAGAAAGTATCAATACTCTCCACTACTTGTAGGTAATAAACAAATTTGATTAAAGTGATCATTGTCCTCAGAGATGTGCCACATGTTTGAAGCTAATAGAGATTTTCGTCCGGTAATGGCGTTTTGAAGACATGATTTACATTCCGAAATATTTTGTGGTATTGACTTTTTTATATCAGGAAATTTTTTTATTTAGGGATTGCTCTTTTCATTTTGTAAGTTCTTTATATAATTCTTGGTACCCAGATAAATAATTTTCTAGATCATGTTGGAATTTTAGGGGGCGTTTTACAATTGGATATCAATGTTTAAAAAAAATTTTTCCAGAACTTTACTAAGTTAATTAAAATAGTTATTTGATGGATTTCTTCTTTATCCTTTGGTAAAACAATCTGTGATTCTAAAACACGTTAGAGTAAATAAGCAATGTAAAAAAAGAATCAGTTAAACTTTGGACAGCGTTGTTTTAAACCCGTGTGTAAAGAAGATCGTGTAAAAATCTTAGCTGTACTATTTAAGAAAGTTAACACTTTTCAATAAAAGATAAAAAGATTACTTTAAATGGCTTTTAAATGTCCTCTATATTTTAATGCTTAAAATTTGTGGTTTTCATCAGCATTATTTTACATAAATTTTCAAGTAATATTCTTTCGCTTACCGTTTAAGAGGTATTAGTACAATAAGGCTGATGAAATAGAGATGCGTATCCACTGGTATGTACCAACTCCAATTCAAGCACTAGAGGGAAGGAAAAAACAAAATAAAGCAAGAAAACCCTTGCATATTACAGTACATTAAATAAAGAATGCTACTCCGGTTGTTTAATTCACATTCATTTATCAAGTAAAATATTTCCTTCACAAATTTAATTTAATTTTAATTGAAAAAAATTTCAACTAATAAAAAAAAAATTCTTAAAAAAATTACACTTTTTTCAGTTTTTTTCTTTCTTTTTTTTGGTAATTTCCGTTAAAAGAAAATCTAAGTTATAAATAGTACACAATAATGTACTTTTCAATTTTAAAAGAAATCTATTATTCATCTTTAATATTAATTTCTTAAATCGGCTGTTCATTTTTAGGTAAATTACATGTACATCTTTACGAATTTATTTCCGAAAAAATTATCCTACAGTATTAGATCTCGAAAAATCATGGTTGTTATTACTGAAATAAAATATCGGTCTATATTAAGAACAGTCTCTGATTCTAAAAACACATTTCCTTTTTATAAGCTTTGAGATGCAGGCATTTCGGATTGTGATCTTATTTTTACGAAGACGTCGTAAAAATGTTACCATTTAACTATAACAATAACCGTTAAGTATATATATCAGTGGCACACACAAGGGGGGAGTCCCCCTTGTGGGCAGCCAATAAGAGTCTATATCCTCACCCATCCCTGACCAATCAGAGAGCAGTGTCTCAGCTCTCAGTCGAGCAGCTTTTTAGGGAATGTTTCCATTCTCAGTCAAGACGCTACTCATAGCCACGCCTCCAGATCGCCTCCAACCAACCAATAGCCAGCAAACCTCTCCGCAGAATGTAAAATTCCACAAAAGTCACTCCAACATCTCAGACTTTCATGATATGGGATTGAGGACTGATTTTCAGTCCAGACACCCACAGATACATCGTAATCAAGCGTAATCAAGGGGGGAGTCCTGGCGGTCCAGACCCCCCCCCCAATGCCCTTGATTTTTTTCGATTGATTATAATTTTATTTATATAGTACGTAAAAATTAATTAAATACTTGTTTTTAATAGTTAATTTTATTAATTAATGCTAATTATTCATTTATTAATTAATTTTTTACTGTTCCCGAAATTGACAAAATTAAAAGAATATGTTGGGCGGCGTATTGAAACATGGTACGAGAACAGTGGACTTTCGACCTTGCCCCCCCTTGAAAACACCACAATAAATAAAATGGAAATAATTTAAGGTTCCTTGGGCGGACCGGTACCATTTGATCCAAGAACCGGTACTGGTCTTTAGCGCGGGGATTGGGTACCACTGCTGTAAAGCAATGGTCTACAAACTTCGTCGATTCGCGGAGCAATCAGAACCATATGGCGTTTCCCTTAAAAGAACATATTTTAAAACGATATTTTTTAAGTAGATAAACACGTTATATAGGTACTTTTTATAGAGCAATTAAAGAGAACTCGCAACCGTATCGGCGGCATTATATAAAACGAAGCCCATGGTTTCCACTTCAGCACGTACGACACATGTAACATCAGGGTTGCCAACTTGGCGAGTTATCTTGATTGTTGGCATTGTTGTGGTAGTACATAATAAATTTATAACAGCATCAAGGAAAAATTTTATTTATATATATAGAGAGAGAGAGATTTTTGAAGTTTCCAGACGATTTCCTCAATGAATTTTAGAAATGTTTTTATTTAGTAGGAAAACTAATTTGAAGTGTTCAAATTCTATTTATATTGCTCAATAAAATCAATTAGTATTCAAATACAGTGATGCTACGGCCGTTTTAAGTATATTCAAACTCTTATATGGATCAATACATTTGAACTTAAGTAGGATGAAGTTAGGGTACATCAAGCATTTAAGCTTACCATTTCCGAATTGGGCAGAAAATTGTTGATGTACACAAGATTGGCCCACCAGTAATTCTTGCATTTTTCAGTCAGACCATCAACCACTGTTTCTTTCCATACGGGACCTGAGCCTAAGTAGGGGATCAAGTAAATACACGCAATGAGGAACATGAACGGAGGAGTCAGCCTGAAAGAAAATTAAAAAAGCCAAATATTACTTGTTATCTTTCATGTTATATATAACGAACTGTAAATAAAAGTTTTAAACAAGAAATTGGGAATTTGTGACTTTCAAGTCCCAGCTGTCTTTAAAAAAACGAATCGAAAATTTTAAATTTCTTTTTATAAAAAAGAAATTATCTTTTCATTTTTAGAAATAAGGTTTTATTTTTATTTATAAACAGCTTTTTGTTTCGCAAATACAATGGAAAATTTATATAACAAGTTAAAAATATTTTTTTTCTTATATATTCAGATAACGGCCCATAGCGCAGTTGTTGAAATTGAAAGCTCAGTGAATGGCCGCATATATAAATCGAGACACGAGTTTGCTGGGTCTAAACACAATAGTACCTTATAAATCCGTAACCTTTTACTTCTATGTTCTTCTTATCAGAGAATATGCTTTATTTGAACATGGAAAAGATACCATAAATTCTCCCACGGTGTTCATGGTAACAACTAAAAAAATACCTGGAAAATGAAAGCGGAATATATATATATAATAAAAATGACTAATACTTAAAATAGATTATTAAACAACTGTATGTGGTTCTCCTTCTTTTGAAAAATTTTAAAGAGATTCTTGACGAATTAAGAACATTTATATATTGTTGTAGTTGCATATCCCCGGAGATCAGCAACGCACTAAGTCAGGGATAATAGATCTTCTCTCCGAAAATCTCAAAACAACTTTGGGCTGATCGCAAGGTTCTTTCTAGAGAAAACCCAGACACTCTAGAATATTTTAAAGGGGAGCAAGCCCAGTGGTACACTTGATACAAACTGCATAGCTTTTGGCACCATCAGTATATGTCAAAGATCTTTAAGGTATCCGAACACGTTGAAAATGACCAAATTCAACAAGACAGATATTTTTGTTTTTTATTTTATTGAATAGAGCTATCTTTTGACTTTACGAAACATACTTTGTTTCGTTTCTACACTACCTAGAGGCCAAGTTACAATCAATTTTATAAATTTAGAAAAACCGGAAGTGGGTTTTTGATCTACCAGAAGTGGGCATTTAAATTGCTCAAAATCTATCATGGCGAGTCTGATAACTCAAAATATTACGAACGTATTTCTATAAAACTTTTTGAACCTGATATTTATGTAATTTTCTAGAGAATGTACTAAAATATTTCTTATTGTATGAATACTTTTTGAGTTATGGCTTGTTATTTAAATAATGGTCTCATAAAAAATGTAACATTTCTTATAATGTTTACTCAATCAGCTCTAAAATTTTCAAATTTTAATAAAAAATTAAAATTTTAGAACATTTTCTAGATAAATGCATCTAATTTGTTTGAGTAATACTTTTACTAATATATGTTTATTACTTTTTTCTCTAACTGCTTTGAAGTTTTTCAAAAATATTGCTAAAATTTCACTTATAATTGAGATTTTTGTAAAATTCAGGTAATTTATTTAAAATTTTGATAGTTAAATAGTAATATTTATTGGTATTGAGTCCTAAAAGAGCTTTAAGGTCGTGGGTAGCCTAGTGGTTAGAGCTTCGGACTACAGACCGGAAGGCCTGGGTTCGATGCCCGATGCCACCAAATATCCGCCGAGTATAAAACGGAGAACGTGCTCGTTAAATCAGTGGGTCCGAATAGTGTCGCCATCTATCGTGTTGTGTGAGCAAAAACGGACTGTCACCTTCTTGGGGGCTCAAAGCTTAGGCTAACGACAGGCGTACAATATAGCCCGATGCCATGATGAATTTCGTGGACCTAGATCTGACTACGTCAGACAGGTGGCATTAGTAGCAACAACAACAAAAGAGCTTTTATAATGTTATAGTATTGTTTTTTGTTAAAAAGTACTCCGAACGTGTTCGGATACCTTAAGGAACACTGAGTGTGGTTTGCCCCGCCTGCCAATCAAATGTCAGAGAACCACCAGTTCTGTTGAGTTGCAACAGAGCTATCGGGTTTTTTTATTTTGCACTTTGCCCTGGAAAAGAGCCCCAAATAGGTGAGAGGTGCAAATGAGGTGATATTGAAGGATCCCAAGCACCAGTTTTAGATAAAATATCTGCAATCCCATTGCCTTTAACGTCAACATGTGAAAGGATCTACTGGAAGTGAATACGATGAGACTCAAAGAGTCGGTTTAGCTTTTCCAAAATAGTTATTCCGAATTGTCTCTCCCATTGCACCAGTTAGCCAAATATTGGGTAAAACTTTTATTATCAGTCGAAATCCAAATTTCATTTCCGCATTTAAACCGAGTCAAAACCTTCATTTATGGCATTTAATTCTCTACAAAAAAACAGAGCAAAAGTCAAAGTTCCTGTTCTGGATCTTTATGACACACGATTCTTCGATTTTATGAAAACTCCACTCCTAATACTATCATATTGAATATTTCATTTATATAAATGATCTAAATATCATACGCGCATTTTAGTTTGAAAATCCTTACTAAAAAGGCAAAATATGTTTTATGTCTACTTACTTAATTTTTTATGTGAATAAATTTTTTTAAATCTAAATTGTATGCATCGCATATGACTAATATGAACCTCTTAAAAAATTAGTCCTAAGTACAAAAATATAAAATATTATTAAAAGACAAAATAACACGAAAAAACTTGCATTCCTTCTGACATACCTATCAAGTTAAAATTACACAAACAACTTGCTTACAACAACTGCAAGTGAAAAAACTTGTATAACTAAGAAAATGCTGAAGCAGTTGCTCACAGTAGGTTCAATGACTTTTTGCCACCGTGTGATATAAGGTTCTATAAAAAATGGAGTAGGAAAAAAAAGGAGGAAGTGAAGGTTTCGGAACTTTTAACCTCTGAAGAACAACCGAGGGGTAAGTTCTCGATTGCTTCCAGAAACAGGTTCTGTGATAATAACGCATCCGAAAATGATGTCTTCTAGAAAAAATATGTTACATGTTTGTGTAGACGTGATTCAACTAACAAACAAGCGAACAATTATAGGATCATAATTACACAATATTAATTATCAATTATTCTATTTCAGCTCAGATTATACTTTAAAGATTTTTTTGAACATGTTAATACCAGGCAATAAGTTTAGATGGTTTATATTGTTTGGGTTGAATGTTACTTTCTTTTAAATTATTTTTTTTTTCAGTACAAAAATGGATGAATTTCGGGATATAACTGCAAAAAATAGTTTGTATTTTATTTTTAAATTCCTTCAACTTCTTAGTTATTGTTTTGTCATACATAATAAAAAATATGTACAGGTAATTAAATTTTTTTACGTTCATTTCTTAGTAAAATTATGCAAATTATTTGAAGGGAAAATATAAGATATAGAATAACGCACTTAAAATAAAAATAAAAGTTATTTACTTTTAATACTCTCCATATTTTTATTATTTTTAGCTTAGTTAAGTTATTCTGTTAATTTAATTAATAATTATGATTATTAAATTGATAATCATATCAATTAAATATAGATAAAATAATTTTAAAAAGAGCAAATTACCTCCATAAACGTCTAAATACATAAAGAAAAACATTTATTTTTCTCTCCTTCATCTTCATAACTCCATAAGAAACCAAAACAGCGCTATAAAAAGAAACTTATTTTTTATTTTACACAAAAAAAATTTTTTTTTTTACCAATCGTAAGAATGTAAGAATAATATAGATGGGGAAAAAAAGTTTCCATTTTAATTTTGCAAATACAAAAGTTTTGAAATAGAATCAAAATTAAGTATAATTTTGCTGAATTCATGATTGAAATTAAATAAAAGAATTAAAATTAAATATGAATTTAAAATATAAAATACCTTATAAAGAAAAAGGTTTCTACATTTAAGAAACCATTAAGAATGAGCTGAAATGCAACTTCTTTTGTTGCCTCTCTTCCTTTTAATAGGGAACCTGAAAACAATTTTTGGTTAATAATTTTATGGTAGAATTTTTAAAAGCAAATTTATGTTAAATAAAAAAAAAATTAAAAAAAATATTTCACAAAAGTCAAACGACTGAATTTGCTTTTCTTGCTACAATTACACATGGCAACCCACTATGATTATCCTTCTGTTGTGAGGTTACTATATTGGCGACATTAGTTAATAATTTTCGCCAAGTACGTTGTTCTATTGAAAATATTTTAAATGGCAAAATCGTTTAATCCAAAATATTAAATATGTCACGCTAAACGAAAAAAATATGAATGAAATAATTTTCTAGATAAGCATGGCAAATATTTATAGAATTCAGTTAAAGTTCTTTTCCTTGTTATTGAAATAGTTTTAAATTCGCTGACGGAAAATTAGGATTTCTATTCGTATAGTTGGACGGCTGAATCAGCGATTGTTCTTGAAAGTAAGTGTCTAACAGAGTACTCACAATGATAAAATAGTAGTTAAATAGTAAAATATATTCAGGGAAGATTTATTTGTTTTCTGTTCAAGAGAAAAATCATTTTCGGTATGTATTCGAATCTAAGCCCCACATTTTCCCCACTGTTAATGCTGCTTAAAATCGGGTGCGGCTTAGGATCGAAGGTGGAAAACTTCGTTGGATTGGAGAAATTGAACATGATTCTGACGGTTAGAACACAATTATAGGTTCATATATGGATATTTACGAACTAGCAACCATGTCAACTTTCAAGATAACTCATTAAATTAGTAACGCCGATTTCGTACGTGTCGTAGGCGTTGAACTGGCAACCATGTGCTTTGTGTGTGTTTCATATTTCTCTGCTCACCGCCATTTTTAGCTTAACCGTGTGTTGATATGGCAGGTTCGAATGATAAAAAGGCGAGACTGGATTTACCGAATTCTTAATAAATTTTAATAATAAAATTAATAATAACAACATAATTATGTATAATACTTATTATTATAATATAATTATTGTTAATAATAATATTTATTACTAATAATATAATTATTTTTCTTTTATTGATTAATTTATTTATAATTATTTATTATTTTTCATATAGTATTTTTCGACTACGCGTATTCCCGTAAGTGTATTCCGTTTTTAGAATTCGTGAAGTTCTATTCAACGTCGTCAATATGGTTGCGTAAAGGTTTTTACTTACTGGTAAAATAAATTAATTATTCACTTCTTATTCGATCTAGTTATTTTTTTTTTAATTTCACAATTATATAGGATATTTGTAAGCCATTTTACACTATGATTTATTTTCTCACAAAATGGTGTTGAGAATTTGGGATGTGGTTTAGAATCGAGGACAGCTTAGATTCGAATCAATATGGTATAATTAGGGCAGCAATAGCAGAAAACAAGTAGATGTGATGTGTTTAATGATGTTCATTGCGAAGTGTTACTATAAGCATTCTATTCTACCAACTTTTAAAATTTATTTATTTGTATTTTTTTGCAAAATGGGTGAATTTTTCTGCCTTATAAAGGTTAGTATTCTTTCTAGCGCCGGATGGGTGGCGTGGTTGGTTTGTCACTGGCCTTCTGCACCTAAGGTTGCGGGTTCGCCCCGGCCCATGTCGGTGGGTTTTCATGATGTAGAAAATAGACAACGGCCATGTCGTTTATGCGGCATGTGAACGATCCTTAGAGTGTCCGTCTGGCTTGGGTGCTCTCGACAAAATTAAATCACAGAACAGGTTCGCTTCGTCAGAGTTCAGGTGCCTCCCTAGGGAGGAAATTGGGCGTCAAAATTACCTGCAGTGATTGTTATCCGCCTCTATGGTGCCGCACGAAAAAGAGATACCAATTTCCGAGAAATGTACTAGGTCTACAATAATAAAACACATATCCCGGCCCATTAAAAATAAAAGATATATTCTTTCAGCTGTAATCCAATTTATCTTGTAAAACATTGTACGCTATGATAAAAGTTTCTAAACAATTTACTGCCGACAATGTGACTTAGTTTTTGTTAGCCAGGAATTACCTTATATTTTGCTCTGTTTTGGTGACTTTTCCAGAAATTTCCAACATTGATTTCGTTGGTAAACTAAAAAACCAGCGACGATTGAATTTTATGCATTAAAACTAAAATTTCGAACAGTGCTTTCATTAGTATTTTATGTGTAACAAATTTAAAGCTTTTGACATTTTATCTCTTTGAAAATATAAAAAGCCTTTTGTTAAAATAATGTCTTGGATTCAAATACCACATACGTTAAAAACTCTTTTGGAACTTAAGGACTAGCAATGGGAATACCAATTCAATTTTTTCTGCATGTTGCCCTTAGAATTTATTTGTGCAATTTCTTGCGTTTTTTTAAAAAGTTATTCGTTTTTGTATTATTACGTTAAGTTAAAATTAAGCTATTAAACTGCGTACACAGATGATCTGAAACATTACTTAAGAAAAATTATTAACTTATTCCATACGTGAAACTTTGCATTGGTCCAAATACTTCTATACTCACTTAAAGCTTGATAATTAATGTAATAGTAGGTATGGTTCAGCATCACCCACAGAAGAGTTATGACTTTCATGCCGTGGAATATTTTTATTGAATCCGGCGAATCGTCTTTCTTCAACAGTCTGCGAATATTGGTGTATAAAGAAAAGCACAAAAGGCATTTTACAGGAGTTCCTGAGGAGAAAAATGTATTTATATATTATTATTATTACTATCATTGATATTTATAAATAGTTTTAAGAAAATAAGCTTGCAAAAGGCAAACATGTTTTATGGAATATGCTCTTTGACAATTCGTATAGTATTCAATTTACCAATTGTCTGCGTACATTGACTTGCATAAAATGATTTTAAAGATTTTTTGTGTGTTTAACATACATTAACATAAAAAATAAATTTTTAAACTTATCTATTGTTGTATTTGTGAAAGAAAAAATGAGCAGACGATTCTCGTCTGCTCTTGGATTTAGATTTATTTGCGCATTTTTGAGCGACTTAACTCTCTTTTTCGTTTATCTATTTTTTTTCTTAAACGAAATTTATTATTTTTCTATACATGGAAATGGCAAATACCTTTTTTTAAGGGAATGTTTTCATTTAATAGAAATTGCATATATATCAAAACTAGAAGGTCAAATGATAAGAGAATTCAATAAAATATAAAAGGAAATATGTTTTCTTTTTAAATATGTTCCATTAAAATATTTTCTTAATTAAAATGTCCCGTAAAATACAAGCAATACATATCCAATCAAAAATGAATTTTATAACAATTTTTGTAGCATTTCTGGTTTTATATTTCCGGATATGTATACACATATAATTTTAATTTTACTTTAACTTAATAAATAAAAATATTCTTGAAAACCAAAAAGAGAAGATATTTTTGTAGCCCCTAACAGGAATGGATTTTTACAACAAAAAAAAAATTTGTAACGTCTTTAATTTAAAGTTTGGAAGCATAACTTCTTGCGCTCTCATTTAAAATAAACATTCTCCCATACATTACATTTTTCTTTATTTTAATAATTTAATAACATTTTTTGAATGCCATTCACTTCAGATATATTTTTTTAAATTTAATGAATATTTTTACATGCGTTAATAATGGGCTATTTATTCTTTGAATATTGTCATCGTACTAATGGCACGAAAAATATACGTTGATAATATCAACAAATAAATTATTGCTATTAATTTTTCGATATTTTTCATTTTTATACGCAGCTATAAATCCAGATATCAGTCTAATGGCCTTTACGATAAACTTTAACTGCTGCAGAAATAAAATTTATTGCGGGCAGCATTACTTGACCTAGTTTTTTTTTATAAGTAATTTTTTTAAAAAAAAAAGGAAATTGGGTAATTTAATGGAAACTATTCTTACGAAAAGGGTCAAGTTCACAATGGAATAAAAAAGAACATCATTCAAGCAATTTTATAATTCACCATTATCGATAGTAATTACCCATTCCCTTGATTTCTTAAGTTCAAGAATTTTCTTTTTCTAGAACAAAACAAACTGCGGTCTGCATTGGAATTTAATATTGAAAGCTAAAAATCATTAATGTCAAGTTGAAATTTACGTGTATTTGTGATTGCAAAGAAAATAACATTTCTGGAAGTACTACTGAAGGTTGTGAAAGAGTAAAATTTTGATATTTTTAAGGTTGATGGTATTTTGTAATCAATTATTCTTCTGTTTTCTTATAATTCCTGAAACTGTGCCTTTGTATTATGAAGTACAGGGTCCAGCATATTAACCTCCCCAATTTCAATAGGCAATTACAAACAAGCAAAACAAGATATAGAAAAAAGTATTTTATTGGTGAACAACAAATACGATGCCATTTAACATTAATTGGTTTTAAGGGGGTCCGGCGAGTGAGATGAGAGAATATTAACGTCGCACTGATTAGCAACACGAGGGCTTTTGGCGACGGTCCGCGTAATTTTGAACCATGGTCAAGTGACGCGGACGGCACCTGAGCTGGCACCCCCCTCTCCTAACTACCACACCACACCAACGGGAGGACGTTTGAGCTCTCGACAGATTTAACGTGCATCGCTCCCCTACACGGCGGATCTTTAGTGGTACTAGGATAGAACTCATGACACGCTAGCCATGATCCGATGCCTAGACCACTCGGCCACAAGGGGGTCCGGCAATTCCATAGGAGCCCATGTTAAATTACGTAAGTTTATGTACCTTTTTCTCATAAACTACTTACTTCTCATGGATTAAATTTGTACAGTAGGTTATGTGTACTATCAATAAAAATTTAACGAAGGGTTTTTTTTTTTGCTTAAAATTAAAATAATTATGAATTTTTTAAAAATGTCCAATTTCCCCCTAAAATTTAGTTTAAAAAAGCCTTATCTAAAAGAGTTAGCTAGATATTTCTCATTTCCTCCATTAAAATGTGTAAACATGTTAAAAGTAAGCTCTCTGAAAATTTGACGATTATATAATAAGTAGTTTTTGAAAAAAGGTACATAAAGTAAAAAATATTACATTTTGAGAAAACAGGTTTTAAAGTAAAAATTTTTAAATTTTGAGCATTTACTTTTTTTAGTACTTTTCAGAAGCATATGAAGCAGTTTCTTTACCCACTGTGTGTGCTCCTACAAAATGCTCTTATAATTTTCCTTTTTTTTCAGTATTTTTAACAATTTAGCCTTTTGGGGGGGGGGGGCTCAAGATGCTTTCGTTCGGCTACACGAATCCTACGTGCATCTAATTCTTTGAAGCATGGCACACAGTTATAACTTGTTTCAATATCACGTTGTTTTAAAATCATTAAGTTTGCTACATGACCCATTCTGAGCTGTGCAAGAGCCATATTTACCTCTAATTTTAGCGTGTTTAGCTCCACAAATGTAGATTTTGGAATCACTGATCATATGGTGTTATTAATTGACTCATTTGAACAAAGGACGTGTACCCATACACTTTTGGATATTCCCAATACACTAGAACTTTTGGATATTCCACTAGAACATCATATGATTTGTGCTCACCACTCACCAGAAAATTATGCAAGGGAAATTACAGGTGCTCTTAGCAAAGCTCATTTGATGCGCGTCAAGGAGTAGCTTCATTTAAAAAATAAATAAAAATACTTCTAATTATCATATATCATTTTAGACAGAGCTATCTAAACTTTTAGAAAATATAAAAACGTGAAAATCGATAATTTTTCGAAAATTCATGTGCCGGACCCTCTTAAAAAGTATGTACGATAAATGGCGTCCTCCAATGGGGATTCATTGACAATGTCTTTCCCGAAAGTTCTTCAGAACATTCCCCCTGGCGCTGTTTTGATTTCGTCTGATGAGGTCCACTTCCACTTATCAGACACTGTAAATAAAAAAAATTTCTCCACTGGGCAGCAGAAAACTCTCATGTGTACAAACAACGTCCTACGGCCCTGCAAGCAGTAAAGGAGTCAATCACCCAAGTACAGTGGCTGCCATTCCAGCGGAAAAGACTTTGTCAATGTGTCGCCATTCGAGGACGGCATTTAGCGGACATAATTTTTAAAACCAATTAATGCAAAATAGCATCGCCTTTTGTTGTTCACCATTAAAAGACATTTCTCTGTATCTTGTTCTGTTTGTTTGTAACTGCCTTTTGAAACAGGGGAGGTTAATATGTCGCACCCTGCACATTTCTAAAATTCCTCTGAATATTTCTTTTTGACGTTAAAAAACATTAATAATTGTGTAAAGATGTTCAAGTATTAAGATTTTTCAAAAGGCTTTTCCAAATTTAAAAAAAAACACTTTTATTAAACATATATTTTTAAATCAACTACATTTTGATCACCTTCATGAGTTTTATTACTGTTTAATATATACTTTTAAAAAGAAAGTTTCTGTAAAACGCAAAAGTTGGCAACAACTAAGTTCATGAACTGATTGACTGGAAACACGTGTCTTCATTTATCATGTAACTATGATGCCACATTATTTTATAAACTGATTGGTTGGAATCACGTGATAGCCGTTATCATATGACAGTGACGTCACATGAATTTAGCTGATTTAGTAATCAAACTATGATTTTCTGAATTTTTTTTAAAATACAAGTAAGAAAAGCAGTGGCGAAGCTATATATCCAAAGGCCTTAGTGCTGAAAAAAAATGAAGGCCCTATCTTGGTTGGATTTTATCAAGTAAAAGAAGAAAAAACATATGAATATTTTAAATGTACAAAGCTACAATTTTTTGTTTACTTTCTTCTCTTTCTTGTCATAGTTTGCGCTTAAGCACCCCATTTTTTTTAACCCTAATTTTTTAGCTTTATAATTTATACAATATATTTCGTATGTGCTCTAGCATACGAAGGAAGAGAAAACGTAACGTTACGCTACAAAACGTCGTAGGGGAGTCCTTGGCTATATTTGGGAGAATCGAACTCACCCACTAGAGGGCTTAGAGCTGCAAAAAGGTCCACCGAGATAGGCAGGAAATGATACAAAAAAATATGCTTGAACAACAAAATACACAAAAATATTATTACAATTATTTTTAAAAAAACAGCTTTGCAAAAGAGCAAAAGAGGAGGGACAAAACTACTTCAGTCTATTGCAGATACGAGAAGATGGTGAATTATTGAAACAGGAAACTAAATTACTATGAATTATAAGTATAGTAAATTTTTCATGGAACTTACTTCACGTAACAATTTATAAAAAAATGAAAAAAATTGAAAAAATATAAATTTTTCAATAAGTTAAGTTCGCAACACAAAACAAACAACGGAAGCAAAAAATTAAGAGGAATTCCCAACAAGTTCAAAATTACTTTCAACTGAATTGCGATGATTATAATTATGCTCCAACTTTCTTTTATATTTATATCTTAAATTTGGGAGAAATTTTTGCACTTTCGGCTTGCTTGATGGTCAGGATCTGAGGGTTCCCCTGAACTTGAGGGCCCCGGTAGCTCATTGGTAGCTACGCCACTGGAGAAAGGATTATATTAAATCGAAAGATTTAAAGGTATACAGAAGATGAAATTTTATGATTGATGAGAAAATATTTAAGCTTACTCCTTTTAATTATAGCATATTTAATACTAGAGCTGATGTGTGTGTTCAATGTAGTTCAGCAGTCTTGATATTCAACAGTGTTCAATAATTACCTGGAGTCTCGCATTTTGATTCTTCTGGCATTCGCAATCATTAAACTTAGTATATGTACGGCTTAGAAATAGTGTAATACTTATCCTTTTTACTTTTAACTGATATATGTAATTATTTGTTCTAAAGCCTTGTATTAAAGTTCATTTCCACTCTTGTTCACGGAGAACTTTACGAAAGGAAGATAGAAGAACGAACAAGAGAAAGAGAGAAGAGAAAAGCAGAAAATTTTCGTCTGGAGAAAAGGTCGATGGCACCCATCTCGATAAATAAATTTTATTCTTTTGGTAGAACGTGCTGCGTATGTTTAAAACGACATTCAAATTAACTATTAATATGAGAGGAACGAAGAAGTTGTTAAACATCATCATTCATCATTTTACTATCGTCTTGAGGGTTAAAAAAGGAAAAATAGTTTACTAACTCTTTAATCATATTCAAGCACGAAAGAGTCGATGAAGAAAAACCAGGGAAGAAAAAAGAATTCTTTCCAACAGTATGCATACGCACAACCGCGTATTTTTATAACTTATTCTAATATAAGATATGAAGGTAGCGAATAAATATGTTCACACATATAGATTTATATTCGAAATGTTGTTTTTTCAATTCAGCATTGCTAAAGTTATGGATTGTAGTAGAATTCCATAGATTTTCAGTTTATGTTGAATTAAAAAAATCATCATTGCATTAAATCAGCGTTTCTAAAACTGTAGGGCACCCCCTAATTGATTGATTGATTGATTTTGGGGTTTATTGGCGCAAGAGCCGATTTCGGCTATACTGCGCCAAACATTTGTTTTAATATCTGTGGTCTAGACGGGAAGAGAGAAAGAAAGAATGAATTGAATGACAAGAAAGAGGGTCGAAAATGGAGAAGGATCACTAGGGTACCCCGGGTTCGTGAAGCCCGTGTTTACCAAAGACAATAAACCCCGTGGGAAAAGGAAAAGATCACTAGGGCACCTCGGGATTGTGACACCCGTACTCATCTAAAGAAGGTGAGCCCCTGAGGGGAGGGGGCATCATATCTCTATGTAAGGTGCGCAAGCGTATTGAAAAATCGAAAATAAAATTTTTTAAATAAGTATTAATTTACTGAAAGGAAGCAAATTAAAATATATTCAGGCTTAGTAAAAATTAAATACACATTTATACCGATATAATATACGTAAAATATCCAGCGTATAAGTCGCACTTTTAACCCGAAAATTAAGATCGAAACTTAAGGGCGTTATACGCCGTGTATAAAAACGATAGCTTTAAAAATAACAAAAGAGATGAGAATAAAAAAAAAATTACTTCTACATGCGTCGAAATTCTGTTTATTTAAAATAAATGACTTGCCTTATGAACTAAAAGAGTTGTGTAGTTCACGAAGTATACTATTTTTTCAAAAGTCTGGAATAATACCTCAAAAAATTACTTCAAAACGTAAAAGCAATGTATACTAAAATTTCAGATTTCTTCGGAAAAAAGGAGGTGCGCGCGTTTTGTGTTGAATGTATCTAAAAAATTTTTAAAAAATCAGCTTGAAGTACAAGTGCGCGTTATACACAGGTTCGCGTTATACATCTTTGCGCTTAAAACGCCTGATTTTACGGTACTTATAAATGTATCAGTAATGCACAATGTGTTTTTGATAATTAATGTATCAATATATTAAGAACAAGTATAATAATTACTAGTGCCTTCCATAGGCTTGTCGCATACAAAATTTAATACTTATCATGGCAATTTCTATGGTTTATAATTAAAGTCGTATTGTAGTTTTAGCGTCAAAGTACATTTTTATTGCATTCAATACATTGTTATGATAGAAGGAGGCCACGATGAAAATAATGATTAAAAATTGGGTCGCAAATATTGAAAGTTTGAGAAGCACTGCATTAAATTCTAATTACACTAGTAATTGAACTAGGCACATAAAACTCGTTACATATTACTATTTCACAGCATCTGAAAAGTATATACTTTTTACGAATCACCCTATATTTCACCAATAAATTTTATATCTTACAGCAGCGGTCCTTGTACCTTCGATTGCCGTGGTCCCCTTTATGAGTCAGCCTGACATCACCAACCTCCAAGATTTTGAACACACCTCCTAGACTCCCGACACATGGCTGAGTGATTTAAAGATTCTTTAATAATTATAAGACTGCCTCTGCTACTTATAGAGACTTTTCTAATACTTCTTCTTTAGTTTTAATAAAACAGCGATAACTAATTAAAAAGTATTATGTTATAGTAGTGGCTATATCAGTGATTCCCAAAGTAGTCTATATAGACCCCCAGGGGTCTACGACGACCTCCAAGGGGTCTAGGCCAGCCAAAAATTAATTTGGGGGTCTTTGATAGTGACTCTTATTAAACTAAACCACGACTAATTTTTAAAAAAATTATAATCATGTGGAAACGAAATTTTACCTATTTAACAGATTTATTTACTAAATATAATAAAATATTAATTTGCATTTACAAAGTGACAGCATAAATTTTATTAAAGCAAGACGCATTTCAGCTTCTCTTTCCTGAGTTAAGTTAAAGAAGTGTAATACTGAAGGTCCCGAATTTTCTAAATTTGTCACAGATTTTCTGTCGGAACGTTTTAACCTACGTTCTACATTTAAATGCCTTTTATTCAGATTTTGAAGTTAGGTTTGAGAATGATTTGACTATGGCAATACAGTAGGCAATGAATTCGTATAGTCATATTGGGAAAAAAATGTCACATTACAATAGAAACTGATCGTAATAAACACTAACGAAGATCTTGAAAGTTTAGAAATGGATGCCAGCAATTTTGGCTTTAAAAAATCAAACCAATTATTTGTCTCGACTTTTGGAATATCGTGAGGATGTTTTTCATTGCTTTTCCTAGTGTGAAGGAGCTTCAGTGCGGTTGCCAATCTCCAAAAAAAGAAAAAAAATTGGACACTAACAGAGGAAATTTAAGGTTAAACCAGATAGGATTAATACTAAATGTTGAAAATTTGATATTGTAGTGCTAGAGATTCCTTCCTCCCTTTAAAATCATTTGTTTGTTGTTTAGTTAGTTTATTTAGCAGTTGCATTTATTAATTAAATTTTAATTTAATTAATTAAAATGTGCTTTTTAAATTTTAAACACTAGTCTTCATTACAATTAGAAATTTAATTCTTTTAAAGTAAGAGTAGTAGTAGTACCAGCTGTCAGAAAGACGTTTAAGTTGATAAATTTGCAAAAATCCAATATTAATTAAGCAGGGGTCTACCCCAAACCAAAAATCATGGCAAGGGGTCTATGAGACAAAAAAGTTTGAGAACTTCTGGGCTATATAGTTGCAAGAAAACAAAAACAATAAAAACTGCATTAATATTCTTGATCGAAATACAAATTCCAGTAGTCTATTCATTGGGAGCAGTTGAGTGATTCCAGGTTAGAATGACACATCTTTCAGTTATTCCACGAGATATTTAAGAATCTGTAAAAGCGGGAAATCTTAACATTAAATGAGAGACCGCGGACCTTCTAAAAAGGCGCTGGGGAACCGCGGAGGTTCGCGGACCACAGTTTCAGAACTTCCGTCTTACGCAAGCCTTCTTTCATTTTCTAGCAGTTATTTTCCACCAACATGAAAAAAAACTCTGAGTTGAACTCCGTTTTCTATCTTAGCACTTGATGGCGATGGGAAAGTAATATTTTGAAGAAATGTGACCAAACTACGAATTATACAAATGCTAGGAATGATTAAATACCCAACAATACATTGGATTACGATTACAAATGCTGTGTTAAGTACTAATATTGTTAAATTTTAACAGAAAATTAAATGATCGAGTAGCAACATGCTTTTTACTCACTATTCTCTAATGAAATGTCTTTTTTTTGTAATATTTTTCCTATTTCTATTAAAACTTTTTCACTATCTAAAATAACATAATTCTGAGAATACACACCAAGTTCTTTTTGATAATTTTCATCTCCTGGTTTTAATTTCAGTGCTACTACATCCGTCACTGTAGCAATGACAGCTAACAGCAATAACGACGATAGAACAGCTCTGCAAATATTAAAAAAAGCATCTCATTATATATATATATATATAATATATTAGATACATTTAGTAATAGCAGCTTACTTCAAATAAAAAAAAAACGCTCGAGCTTGTTTCTGTACCTTTTTAGGCGATAATTTTTTATGCGGTATTTAAAAAAATTCATCAAATTCATATTATGAATAACAATGAATTTTTGAAAGTAATTTAAGAAAAGAAAAACAAAGGACTGTCAAAATAACATGGAATTAAAAATCTAATAGATGGCCTACCAGGTATTAAATATGTTTGCACAATCTGTGTGTCCCAAGAAAACTCAGAGCCCTAAGTGGATGTCATCCAATCCCACGATATAATGATGTCACATTAAACAAAAATATGTTGATATTGCATCACCTATTTCATTACGTATATGTATTGCATCAAGCAGTGTCATTAGTTAGCAAAGTCCTGTGACTTACATACGTAATTCTTGACCGTTGAGGCAAAATTAGTTGGAAAGTGAATTAAAGGTGAATTCATTATCTTTTCTTTTTGAACATAATTGTTTTTCTGCATTTTGCTTAGACATAATCCCTAAAAATGAAACAAGTTCAAAAGTAAATAAATAAAGTGAAGTGACAAATAAATTCTCTTGAGTTAAAGGTGAAGTAATGTAACAGATAATTATGACAAGGAAATTTTTTTTAAAATTAGGATTATTTAATTAATAACGCTAATTAAATGAAAATATATCCAGAATATTTTAACATATTGCCTTAAAAATATATATTGATAATACAAATTATGAAATATCTTTAATTATCCAAAAACCTTTTTCCTTTTACAATTTTCAGTAACTCAGAAAATCTTTTTAAAATTAATTATATTTTTGAGGAGGTTAAAAATCAGACTGAAACTCTTGATTCAGATTGTTATAGATATATAGTGTTTAGGAAAGTTCGAACTTTGTTCGCTTTTCTACAGAAAGGGTATTGTCTTCAGAAATATCACTTCTAGAAAAAGATAGAATGTGCTTCAACAATGCTAAATAAGTTTAAGTGACCTTGGCGACATACTTGGATGTCGAATTTTGCCAATTTGGGGACAAAATCGCCATCTCCAAGAACGTCTGAAAGTTTTTAGGATGAATATTTAACCACATAGAATTATTAGAGTAGAATACGAGGCTATCCGGAAACACACTCTAAGTTTTGGAAAAATTAACATTAAAAATTCTTTTTTTCAAAACAAAATTCATTTTTACATAAAAGGGCAGATCAAAAACTGCTTTTCTACATAGACACCCCCATTGTTCAAATATTTGTAGTATCGGGAAACAAACTTTATCCTTATACAAAGAAAGATGCCGACAGTGAAGAAAACCATTGGGGTGAGGAACTCCTTGCGGAAACTCATCACAAAGCAATCTTATTGTGATCAAGCTGTTTTCACGAATTTTCTCATTCACTTTTTCAGTCAAACTCTGATAACAGAAGGCCATCCACTCTATATAAACATTGGTGCGCACAACATAAATTGTTGAATCTCCTTCCTCACCGTTTTATCACAGGGACGTCGTAAGGCATGAGCCAACTGGGCCCGAGCCCAGAGCCTCACTCTGGGTGGGGCCTCGTTTCGTTCTTCACTCAGTCCTAATAAGATCATGATCCGGATAATTTAAATGGTCAAATATTATTCCCGTAACATATTCTCCGAACGGGAGAATATGTTACGGGAGTAATATTTCAAACTGCATGTTAACTGGCAAAAGAGTGGTAAGATTGTATTATTATGTGATGGCCGTTTTCCATGTCTAAGCCTATATGCCTAATACCATAAACAATCATTCAACTCATTGAGTCGAAATACGATCATCGGTCGAGCCGGTTTGTGCTTAGGGTTTTGAGATTGTGAGTCGTGTACATTTATTTGTTTCAAATTAATGTTTGAACGGGTATTTGACAATGCATGTTAGATAGTGTCTATAACTTTTAAGGATCTCAGGTAGGGTTTAATTTGCATAGGGGTCCAGGGTATCAAAAGATTTCTCTGGGCCCAGGACCTCAAAGAGTCTTAAGACGTCCCTGTTCCATCGCACCTCACATTTTTACCATAAACGTCAACAAGTTGACGATGAATTTCAACAGACTTAACATTTCTTGCGTTCAATAAACGAATTATAGAACGCACTTCACAGTCGGCGGGATCGGCAATCGTCTTAAACATGTTTCTGTACTGACAATCAACCAGAGAGACGGGATCGCTCCTCTACTACCGCTGCGTTTGAAATAGAATATGAAACGGTTTTCTCCGTACACACCTCGTACTTTCCCTGTTTAAAAAGTAAGATGTAGAGAAGCAACAAGGGAGTCCAGCATCTATTTCCTTCAGCTCCTGCGATGTTATGAATATAGTAGATTTGTGTACTCTTTTCTTTATCGTGTATTTACTCGTGTTTTAATTGTTCCCTATTACAAGAAAATCTACTATCTGTACATGCTCCAGCGATGTTATGAATATAGTAGATTTGTGTTACTTTATTCTCTATCGGGTATTTATACACGTGTTTTAATTGCTCCCTATTACAAGAAAATCTACGATGTACACATGATATTTACAAAATAAGCTTCAATTTACCTCGAAAGAACCAACTTATGAATGGTATGGATCTTTCATATATTTGAAAGGAGATTAATCTCTTAACAATCTTCTATAAATTAGAATACAATACAGAGTAATACCCCGAACTTAAGCGATAGGTGGGACAGAGTAATAACCGTGTAAGTCTAATTCGCGTAAGTCATGGTATATTTTTGCATATAAATACATATATATTATTTTTAGTTGGATCCAGAGGCGAAAGAAAGTAATAATTTAAGAAGAAAAAAATGGTTAGCAAAATCTTGGTTTGATGTAGAGCGTTTCATAAAATCTAACAAAGTAGTCGGGGTCGGATCAAAAATCTTTTTTCTCCCTCAAAATTTTCTCGTAGTCACTTAATAATACTTTTATTTCTTGTTTTGTTGAAAAATACCCTCTTTATTGGAGTCTGTATTTTTTCTAAACTTTGTAACTCTTTTTCAATTCTACTCTGAGGCCTTCAGTCAAATACCCAACCGTCGTTCGATCTTCTAACTGAACTAGGTCTAAAAATTCCAATTCAATGTCTTGCACTTGCTCATGCATTTTTATGAGCTTATCAGTTGTAAATTCTTGATTGTGGGAATCCAGAAAAGTTCTTGAATGCCATCATTATATACTTCTAAATTTATTTGCCTGGCAACTTTTTTAATCCCATTACCAATTTCATCAAGCTAGGGTACTGATTCCGCCTGAGTTTGGACAAGATTTGAAATTTCATAGCTTTGGATTCGTGTAAATCGGAGTAGCGTAAGTCGAGGTATCGCTGTATACTTATGGTAAGAGATATTGAGATATTCTAAGAGATTACACTAAGACATATACTTACATGATACATATTTCACTCGTACTAAAGGTGAACTTATCCACTTTTATTTCACAGTTTGGAACGGATATATCGAACTCGATTCCAGCAAATTCCATAACTGAAATACAACAAAATGAATTGTGATATTTTACCAGGTTACTTTAGAAAACACCGATACAGCGCTATTGACCAAGCCTTGCGATTTGTTTATCATCTGTCCCATGTTTATAACTGAATATTCGTCTCGTTTGAAATACATCGTTTTCTTTTTACAACTCAACTCTCGAGTGGAATAAGCAAATTAAATGGAATGGCTTTGTCAATTGCTCTGTGACGGCGTTTTCCACAATTTTTGCACATTTTTTTGGTTCAAGAAAACAAAAAGCATACAAAACTGAATTTAAAAACGAAATGATGCTAGTAAAAAAAAGTACAGAATTTTTAACAATCATCAAAAAGTGTTTGAAAAATGTCAATGTGGTCGATTTATCACCAAAGGGCACTGATTGTCACGTGATTATCAAATAAACAATAACAGCTAATCGTATTACACTTGGGCTGTGTACTAAACGTCGATTTTGCTTACATTCAAATTTCATATTCTTTAAATTTTTTTAGTACTCTAAATATTTTAAATATATTTTCTAGTCTTTTGGTTTTCGTATAGTTATTAAATATATACATAGTTTTAGTTTACAATATTAGATTTAAGTTTAGTTTATACATCTGTTCTTTGAACTCGTGTCTTGTGTTTTTGTATATTTTTGGATTTAGTAACTACTTTACCAGCAACATTGTATTTCAAGAAATTACGGATCGTTTAATTGAACGAAATCCTTTATACTTAAAAATTAAATGTTTAAGTGTAGAACAAGGAGGGTCCTTGGCAATGTCAATTTTCTTGCGACCGGAATGATCGCCAAGCAACTTAATTTAATGATAGGTGTTTTGGTGACCGGAATCGATAGCCAAGAAACATAGTTAGCAATAGGTGTTCCGAGAATTTACAAATTGTAACTTTGCAATAAAAATAAAGTATTAATGTGAAATTTTAAAAAAATATTTGTAAAGCTACAAATAATACATAAAAATAAAAATTGTATATATATTTTTTTGAGTTAAAGGAAAGAAAGGATTTCATTTTGTAATATGATAACAGATACAAATCAGTCGATGAAACACGTAGAAATTTGTAGAGCGAATTTTCGTGTGATTAAAACAGATGAATCGAGTCCATTATTTAAAATCATCTAAAAATGTACAACATTTTTTAACGAGCGTAAAGGTTAGTAGCTGAAAATTAGCTTTAAGTTAAAGCAAATAAAGATTACTGTGTTTCTAAAGATTTTTTGTTTCGAAACCATATCTTGGTTTCATAGCTTAGTATTAATGTTTAAACAAAAGAAGTTATTAAAAGAATTAACAGATGTATTTTACTAATAGTCTAATATTTTTTTCTACGGTTAAAACAATTACATTTTCAAAGGCTATTTCATATAAAATCTTTGCTGTACGATTATTTAAATAAAAAAAATATTAACAAAGAAAGATAAATCTCTTTGGAATTCAAAATTTTCAGTCGTTATGCATTAGTTAGTTGTTGCCACTCAAAGACAGAAAATAACCGAATTAAAATGCTTAAAGTAGGAATATAAAAAAAACTCAGAAAATAATAAATTTTTATTAGTTTGAATAAAAAATTTCTTCTTTCTTAATTTATTGCATTTCATAGTTCATTAAGATATTATATTATATCGAATATTTTACCAACATCATAGGTTTTCAAAAGGATTTAATTCTCTTTCAAGCCGAAATAATATAGCTAGAAAGATGATTTGAAGTTAAAAAGTAAACACTCCTATTAATAAATAATGCTGAAAAGGTTAGTGACTTTGGCAATAGACAGTTACAAAATGGGGTGCCGCCAAGTCTTCGTATTTGGCGGGGGGGGGGGGGAATAATTGCTTCCGAGACAAATCTAGAATGAATGTTTGAAGAGATACTTCTTGTGTAAGTTCCTACAATGATTAGAGAGCCATTATAATAACAATATAATGAATATAAGAGCTCAGCGTTAGAGTTTGGCAGCGACTGTGCGTTTCATTCGCGTTCGATATTGGACAACGAATTTAAACTGCCACAATGTATGTTTTCCTGGTGGCCGAGGTAACCTGGTGATTATGAACATCGCACAGCAGATGTATCATAGTTCGAGTTCCAGAGCTACAAAAGACCCACCGTTAGATGGTCTAATAGCTATCTTTATAGTTACTTTTAGCTGTTATCTTTTGTATTTCCTCTTTGCTGCAAGTTGAAGGTACGCATATTGATGTTCTGAAATTCAAGTGATGGAAATACATTGCCTTCCGTAAGAACTCAGTTGTTACCTAAAATATAAAATAAAAAAATAAAGTCCAATAAAATAGATAGCTTATTTTCTTTTAATTTTAATAGAAATACAATTGTCCAAAACAGTTATTTCACTGAATCTGCGCTCTAATTACTATCAATTCGGAAAAACATAGTTCATAATTAAATAGTAATATATTTATTACTATTTAATTATTACATTTATTAATATATTAATTAAATATTAATATAATTCATTATTTATAGTTACATATTTATTAATTTAAATACATCTCATTCTAATTTATGATCTCACCCCAAGCGATTTTTTTCTTATCCTCAGAAATCAAAAATTATTATGGGGTCGGAGATTTGACACCACAAATGACTTCCGTCGAAAAAGGTGGAACAATGGCTTTTGACACCATTAATAATGTCGTAGATTGTTCATCTAACAGTCCAACATTTTTATAATATTTTGAAGGAAATATTCACAGGTTTTTAAAAAACTGAAACATTAAAAAAAAAAGCATTCCTTAATACACATTTATTGTAACTTTTATGATGTTCCACACGAATGTTTGTTAAAATTATCCATTCCACCATACAAAAAAGTTTAATTATTCCTTCAATTCATTAGTTATTATAAGTAAATAAAGTCTAAATTATATTGTATACACACATATAGCGATTGCCACCATTAAAAAAACACATACTGCTCATCACACAAATCTACAATTTTTAAAAAAAAGTTTTCTCAGACTTTTGAAACAGAAATATACAAAAACATATAACGAAAAAGGATATCTTAATAACCAGCTATATATTTCACAGAAACTTTAGTTTTTTTATTATAAGATACGTTCAATAAGAACATACACGTTTATATACACATGAATTATACATACAGTTATCAATCCTATAGAAATGATAATATATGCAGAGATAATTATAAAAACTTTCTTATTAAAACATATATTTTGTAATATTATTTGTGGTTTAAAAAAAAGTGAAATTTTAATAAACGGAAAAAATCAAAATGTTTTTTTTTTTCAGAATTAAAATATAGGGAAAAAAGCCTATTTGCATAAAGTAAAATAGTTTTTAAAATAGAAAATCATTAGTTGAAACACACACAGCTGTATATTTACATGTGTGTGTGATGTACCCTTCCTCGAATTTTCTATCTAATGATGATCGAAAAGAAAGAGAATTCCAACATATGCAAGTTCAACAGTTGAAATTCTGCTATATTTATGTTGAAAGTAAAAATTTTATACTTACTGCTTCAGGATGGGTTATATTGATAAATTCCGGGATCATTTCAAAATAAGAAACAAATCGCTTTCGTGGCGGAACTGGAGGGCTGACTTCCACCAAGCAATACTGCCCTTGAAATTGACCAGGAACATCTGTGTCGATGCACATGTCATAATCTCCCAAAGAGTTGATGGAGCCACCTAAGATTCCGTCGGGTATTTTACCAGATGCATCCAGCACTAAAAAGTAAACCTTTGAGTTAGTTGGAATGCATTTTAAATAAGAAGCAAGTTTCAAGAAGATAAATTTATCAAAATACTGTCTTTGTAATATATCGTGCAAAAATGTAATCAAATCTAAGCAAATTAAATAGAGACAATATTTTATGTAAAAATTCACTCATATAAATCGATATGAATTGATTATATAAATATAAATAATGTATAATTGATTATAAATTTTATGTAAGTGGTTATAACATATAATTGAATGTAAATTTTATATGAAGTGCTATAATATATAATTGACAAAAGTTATATAAATTGGTAAATATCTGGTTATGCAGGAAGTTCTGATGTAAAATAACAAGATCGTCTGCTGTGACTCAAAAACAGCAGATGATTTTAAATTTCGTCGTTGAAAATCGTCTGTACTGTTTTTCAAAGATTGCAGTCTTTAACGAAAATTGTTTTTAATTATTCGGAGCTTTAATGCTTTGAACAAAAGAGTGCAGAAAATATTCGGATTAAAAAAAAGAATTTGTCGGAGATTTTTAAGGCTTTTTAGCATTTAGTTGTTAAATGGTTATTAATTTAATGAACCAATACTAGATTTCCTGAGAGCAACAGAGCATTGAAGACCGTAGTAGATTCAGTCGTCCAAGCTCGATGAGAATGCCAGCTTTTGTTAAAGCAGTGAAGAAGAGAATTGGTCGAAATATTTGTCGAAAGAAGATTATTTTTGTTTAACAGATGAATATACAATATGTTAAATAGTAAACAGAAACTTCAGATTAAGCGGATATTCTGAAGAAAAACTTAATATTTCTTACAAAATAATTAAAGCATCAGAGGTACCTTAAAGCAAAACACCGTACTTTATGATAGCGGTTTGTTCCTGCTTACATCTAAACCCTCTTATCTACCTGTAAACTCGGCTATATGTGTGGGAGAGACAATAATCTACAGACATGATTTAAATCTAATCAATTTATAAATTCCAATTATTAATCAGACACACACACAATACAATTCTAATTAAAGTAGATAATATATAGTAGAGTGCGGAGGTGAGATTCTCTATAACACGGGGATACTACTACAGACCCTCAACTGAATCTAAGACAGCTTAAATACGCTCAAATATAACTACGTCACGCACTAATAAACTAGCTTCTACTTAATCAAACTCATAGTACCTGAACTTTTTATGCATCGGATCCTACACTGGAAACTTGCAGGTGCTCTCTTCTACTTGATCAATGTCGTGGGCTCCACGCGCTGTTATCTTTAACTAATTCCACTCCTTTTCAATCTTCAACTAACAACTAACTCGCAGACTTTATGTTAACTCTTACTTGCACACTCCAACGTTTCAACTTCAGCGTGTCAACTCCAACCTGTCAACCTACGAACTGGCGAAAACAGAATTTATATAATATACCTCATTTACATAATCACGTTTCCTTACTCGACGAAAGTTGGTTGAAATAAATATTTTCCTTAAAGAGATCTGAAGGGATTAGTAGAACCGCGTATAGATCCGTCACAACTTTCGTATGGAGAGAACCAGGGACCCACTACCTGCCTTCCAATGTCCAAGAAATCGACTATTACGATAGCAGAGGTTTGATGGTCAGGAAAGGCGTCACAATGAATGGCCGCACACATCTACATGTCTTTGAAAGAGGCATTGTGACTGTTGTGAGGCATAGGAATAAGGACTTGGACTCTATATTCGCCTTTTCACGGATACAGTTGGCCCTGGTTTTATTTTAATGGATGACAACGCGAGGCACTCAGAATTCATCTGGTCGACAATTTCTGGAAAGTGAGGATATTCTTCGAATGGTTTGACTATTCACATCTGCAGACCTCATCCGTATAGAGCATGCCTGGGACGCTCCGAGAATTATCCAAGGCTAGAAAGTAGAGTTGCTGAAAAAGTAGGATTAATTGCCCCAAGAACTCATTAACTCCTTTATTCCTGGTATCAAATAATGGTTTGACGCCTGTTTATCTGAAAGAGGGGAATTTTACCTTTTTTTTAAAAATTTTTATTTTATTTTCTGCAACTGCTGTTTCAAGCCTTCCGACTTCGCTGAACTCCCTTTAGCTGAATTTTTTTCTTAATACTCAAACATATTTATCCAAATAAAAAAAACTTGAGATTATTCTAAATATAACAGCAAGCATAAGTTCACTGTCAGTTTTGAATTCAGTGCAAAACACGGGGTTGTTTTTATCGTGTGAACGTCATGAGTTTAGCCCAGTCTAACCAATCAAATAAGTATATAATAAGAAAATTGAAAAGCATACCAAGATTTTAAGCTGTTATTATGGTAAATGGACTTTTTCTATTCAATGTAAAATTGTGGTGGTCTCCACCAAAGGACCCATTTCCTGTTAGAGAACTAGTGACGTCTCAATGGACATGTAGTTTTGGGTGGGAAAGTATCCGAGACCGGATAATCCGACTCTTATGTTCTGAGGTAATCTTTGACCTCTTTTTATCAAGACGACAAAGAGGGGACCAGCGCAGTTCCGACGCCAACCTCCGTCTTTCAAGTCCACCGGATGAGGGGTGACAAGGACCAATGATCGAATAGTAATCCCGGCTACTTCCAAACAGAAGTTATCCTGAGTCACGTGAGGCTTGAAAAGGCATGACATAGTTACTCTATGTTTAAAGAGACATCTAGACGCTTCAACACTCTACGACGGACCCTCTCTAACTGACTTCCAAATTCGCTTGAACTATCTCACACCTACAGTGACACTAATATCTTCGACAGATATCTCATTGAAGTTGAGATGGAAAACACCTGCTTTTTGTGGATTATTTTATAATTTCTAATTTTGACATACAAGTTGTTTTTGTAATTCTCTTGTCAAAAAAAAAAAAAAAAATTTACAATACTTACGTACTAACGCTCCCATATTGACGGCATTGAAGAAAACCACTCGAATTCTAAAAACGGAAATGCTAACGGGAATATGTAGCGCGTTGTCGCAAAATAATAAGAATTAAAAATTAATAATAACCAATAAAGGAAAATGAATGATTGTTTATTATTTAATTTTATTTTATCATATTAATTTTACATTATATCATCATTATAATTATATATAACCATATTATTAATTTTATTATTTAAGAATTCGGTAAATCCTAGATCAGTATGTTAGTATTCGAGTTTGCCATATCAACGAAAGGTTACGCTTAGAATAGCGGCAAGCGGAGAAATATGAAATGAAGTACACGGTTGCCCATTCAGCGTTTAAATCGGGGTTGCCAATTTGGCAAGTTATCTTGAAAGTTGGCATGGTTGCTATAGTACGAAAGTAACAATTTTATCACTTTTTAAAAAATAATCTGATTCGTACTGTATGGTCGAATCGATTCTAAGAGAAATGTGAAATTCAAACATTTTACCAAATTCAGAATTAATGCAATTCTTACAATTTTCTAAGGAATTTTTCATGAGTAGTTTTATTATATAAATAGTTTTGATTTCTTGTCTACAAGAATTTACCTTGAATAATCAACAATTTCGATATTAGTGTAACGATATAAATTCAGTAACCCATCATATGTGTCTTTAAATATATTCTGTTTTGTTTACAAGAAGAATAGAAATATACGCGATAGTTAGCAGATAAGTAGATATTCAATTAAAAAAAAATCGCGGAAATTAAAAACGTGAAAAAAAAACGAAATGGCAGCTGAAAAAGATAAATTGACTCTTGAAAACAAGAAATGGCAAGCTAACAAATAGAATAATTAAATTAAAATAAAAGAGTAACTGAAAAAAGATAATGAAATTAAAACAAAAAATATTAGATGACAATTATAGGGGGAAATAGAAAAGCAAGTAAAATATGAATTGAAAGGAAAATATGGAATAACTATTGAAGAAAGAGATGAAACAATAACTAAGAACGATAATGACAACTGAGAAAAATAATCGTGGAAAAACTAAAACAACAATTGAGGCAGAACTGAAGATATAATGAATTGTTATTCAGATTTAAGTACCTACTTTAAAATTTAATTTTAATTTAACATTGAAAATCGAAATCGAATGCGAAATCGTAAATAAAGTTCAGGCTTTTATTTCTTTTTATATTTCAAACAATATTTATTTAATATGAATGAAATAAAAAAATGATGAATAGGCAATTTTCATACATTAGGCAATATAATATGCAATTATCATCATTTGCTAGCCATCAAGATTTTAGATGATTAAAAATTGTGCATGACTGCTTTCACAAAAAGTAAACTCCAATTTTAAAAGTATTTTATGAAAATGATAATTTTTCTAAAAATTTTTATTGGATTGAAGAAAAATGTATATGAAAACTAAGTTATTTTTTAATCAGTCACTAATGAATTATAATAATTTACATGTAATAAAGAATTCAAGGAAGAATTTAACTATAGTGGAATTATTAAAAGAATTCGATGACAATTATTAAATTGCCATGTTTATATTAAGAATTTGTTTCACGATTGTTGTTTTTATCGTCGCACTTAAATGCTGTACTAAGGCTCCTAATTTTAGGTCGAGTGACGAGGACGACACCTGAGATCTAGGTTTCCACTCCAAAGTGAAGATTTTGAGCCTCGATAGATTTAACGAGCATCCGTTCCTCTACAAGGAGGGTCTTTAGTGGCGTCTGAGGCAATTCACGACTGGGAAGAAACACCGTCGGTCACGAGCACGCAACCATGATCACGTGGCTATCACGGTAGTTAATTGTTTCTTCAATGGGATAAGAAGATTAATTTCAGGTGTGTGTGTGTGTGAGAGAGAGAGAGAGAGAGAGAGAGAAATAGGATGATTTAGACTTATTACAAATTAAACTTTTAAATTTTAGTGCTTTAAAAATTTTGTACATTATTTCCTACTGTAAATTATCTTCTAAGTTTTATTTCAGACCAGTTATAGAACAACTTAATGATCCCAGTATTTGGTTTTAGTGTGGAAATCTTTGTTTACTCCAATACAGCTATTAGACATGGAGGAACACCTTTTTTTTCATAGTATTCTATAAAATTGTAGAATTTCTGCAACTCCCACTTGTTAGATAGTTTCTCTTAATTGAGAACGGAAGCTGAAATTACGCTCAACCATTTTGAGTTTTAAAGTTGCCAAAAACAGTTCCTTATATAATTAAGATTCAGATCAAGATCAAAGAAGCCAAAACTATGTCTTTGCATTGGAACTCTATAATTTTTAAATTAGGTACTTTAGCTGATCTTCATAAACACGGTAAATTCTCTTTTAGCACATCACGATATACAGTTCTATTGATAAATGTTTCTTCAAGCGTGAACTATAATTCACAACTTTCTTTAGCACTAATGGCTCCTTCTGACCAAATATTCTATACCATTCTTACGGTGCGAATGTGTTTAGAAGAGATAAATAGTACAAAAGTGTGATATTTGTGTCTCGTCAGAAAACATGATACATTTCCATTATTCAGCTATCCATCTCTGGTATTTTAAATAAAACGGTTGTCAGTTAGCAATGTTCTTGAAAGATTTATAGAACTTAAAATTGGTATAAAACAGACTTTTTTGGATTATTCCTGGACTTGGATTTTGGATTATAGAGATTTTAATATCGTTTGATAAAAAAGCTTGAACTGCTTCAACTAGTTCTTCTGGACACATCTTTGCTGCCGAAATTTTGGGAATAATCCATATACTTCTTTGTGCCCTTTTCGCAATTTTTGGATGTTTAAAGCCCTAGTTTTCTGGGGTTTTGAAATTACTTATTGGCATGAAAGCTGTCTTTTGTGCCAATCGCAATGTGGAAGTAATTTGGTGACTACTGCAGTCTTATAAACTCATAATTTTTTTTCTGAACCCATATTCTGTAAAATTCTTTAAACCCCAATTATTTTCACCCTTTTCCACGAATGTAGTTCAACTCATAGTAAATGCAACTGCTGAATTTCTAAAAAAATGGAAAATCTCTTTCCTGATAACGAAGAAAGACCTCCGAAGAGAGAGAATAGCACCAACCTAAAAGCATGATAGTCAAGGAAAAAATCATGTGAATCATCCATGATGACCAATACTACATATATATACACACATGTGTGTTAGAATATGTAAGAATAATTAAACTATAGCTTCCGAAATTCTACCTGCAGCCTTGTTTTCATGGCTTAAATATTTGGATGTAAAATTTAGCAGACATTTTGTCAGTAAAGAACACTCAATCTTAATATTCCAATCCCATGTTATGGTGTAGCCCGAGGTTTATCACCCATTACCCTTCATTTGAAAACTAAACTAAAAAATAATAAATTATCAGTAGTTGAAATAACTACACAATCCAACCTCAAATCAAATACAGATGACGTTGCTTTGTATTGATAAGAATTCGTAAGCTTAAGTCTCTCTGATGTGATGATGAAAGAATAAAAATTTAACAGGCGAAAAGTCTCCATTCTCCTTTCGAAACATCACAGTTAAAAACAGGTAGGATTTAGTTGCTTACAAATGGATTAAAATTTTTTAATTTAAAAACCTCGAGCAAGCATATTTTTAAGCAGGAAGCATGTTTTATACGAGTTAAATCGAAAAAGATGTTCTTCCCCTTCGAAAAGAAAAAAGCTTATCCCTAACTATAAACATTTTTCTCTCTGTCTTTTGATAGAACCTTTTTGATTAATTTAATGATAATAATAGGACATAAAAAAGGGCTTCAGAAGCAATATACATTCCGGGGATTCGGAAAGAGACATTTCGAATCACCATCGAAAAAGTTAATATGGTAAAAAGTGATGCACACAATTCGAAGATATTCAAACTTTTATCGATAATATTGCGATACTAAAATGTTTATTGAGGACAAACTATAACAATTTGAGGAAGCGAACTTAAGTGCGAGAAATAACGGAGATGCAAAAATTCATCTTTTTATTGAAGCTAGAGGGTGAAACACTTCAAAATTTAGTCAAATTCTTACCTTTTCCGTCAAACGTCAGTTAATTAAGGAAAAAAACTAGTGAATAAATTGGGAAATGAATTCAGCGCTGCTGAAATCCCTCTTTAACTAGCGAAAACAATCAAGATGCCACAGGAAACATATATTGAAATTTTACACAGAATAAAAGAAATCCCCCCTTCAATCAAGAAAATTGAAACATCCATTATATCATAAAGGACTTGAAGGAAAATCGTGCCATCGCTGGGAAGTTCGCGAGATCTTGAAGACATGAAAGAAAAAAAACCAAAACAATGGAGACTCAGAAAATAATTAACTTTCAGGAGTAGATATCTAGAAATTTATGAAACCAGCAGTTTCTGTGTGTTAGAGCCTAGCCAACCGATACCACCTGCCAATCAACAGAAAAATTCGGGCCGAAGCAGTCAGCACCATCGACCAGCAAGTTATTCAAGGACTCTAATCAGCACCCAGCGATTTATCCAAGGAACGACCTAGTCCCGCACCAACGGCCACTAGATCTGCGGACAGATGCCGCAACACACCATCCAACTCATAGTATGCCTTACAGACCAACAAATATGCAAAAATAACACCGTTTACCAACTACAAGAAGATATTAGAACTAATATGTTCATCGATGTAATAAAGATCGTAAAAGAAGTGTCAGTTCTCTTAGATGCTAGCTCAAATGTCAACATAATATCAAAGATTGTACTGTGTCGGATCAATAGGCATCAACGTGTGGATTGTACCACATCCAAAATCGCTACTATTAACAGATAAATAGAATTCAGTGAAGAGGAAAGAAATCAAAGAATTAAGTTTGTCTTTGTAAGTGTAGAATTCTCATATTCAACTGTGTCAAAAAAACATTAGTAGTTTTGAATTAGTTTTTAATTTTAGTGAGCAAAAAATATTTAAAGAAGAAAATTAATTTCAAAGTGTGTGTGTGTGTGTGTGTAATCTAAAGAGATAGTAAAAGAAAAAAAATAACTAAAATCAGAAAAATAAAATGCTCAAAAGGAATAAGAACAGAATTATAAAAAGAAACTAAATCAAATAAAAAGTTCCTTTTTTAAATTTTAAAATGCATAACCTGGACATATATACTGATTTTAATAATTTAGAAAGTGGGATTAGATTTTTAATTCACATTCACAGATAAAAATTACCTTACAAAATCAAGAAGGGGTTCATTAATTTTATCTCTCTGCAACTACTAGTTTTCAGAGAACAAAATCATTAGTTAGCTGTTCAACCATTCATAACGCACCTGATTTAGTAAAGGTATCCCGACAAATTTGGACAACTTTTTTCTTAAAAAATAGAGATAAGTGATATTTTTTGTTGTTTTTAGATTTGCTTAGCCTTTTAAGAAAAATATGCTAAAATTAAGAAGAGAAAAAGAAATTATTTTTACTAAAATGAAACAAAATGGGTAAACATTTACAAAAAATTACACAAACGTGGACCATTCTGTTCCAAAAGTTAAATAACAAATTTTCAATTCGGATGTGTTGCTATGTTATTCCTTTTTTAAATGATTTTCAGGATAGGAGATATTTTAATTTTTACAAAAACTAGAGAACTTTATCTTAGTTATATGAAATTGCTTAAAAAAACAGTTATTATATTGACATAAGGGACTGTAAATTTTGTAATAAAACAGTGATTGATAAATCTGATGGTTAAAACACTTCTACTACTATACACATCATACACACACAAAAAACTTCAGTTAATTATTTTCAAAACTTTTTGCACAATCGCTGTCCCCGTTTGAACATTTAAAAAAACACACACATTTCGAGTAAAACGCGTTTTTAAGTATGGCATCTTACTTAAATTAATGGTATCTGCTTTTACTAAAACTCTTGTAATTTTTGTTCTAGAGAACGGAAAATAATAAACTGGGTATTTTTATAAAGCTAATAGTCCTATAAAATAAAGTCATAAAAAAATTTATTAATTTTCGGCAAATTTCACAATTTTAGGGTAGCCGGATACCTAAAGTAATTTAAAAAATAGGCCTTAAAGAAAAAACAATGAAACCAATTTCTTTTTTTAGTATCATATACGCATTTCAGATTCTACTAAAAAAAAAGAACGAAAGAGGAAGTAGAATATAAGATTTTCTTATAATAAACATTAAATGTACCTTTGTAGAAACATTACAGTTCTAAAATTAAATTTTTAGCATATACAGTTGGAGCCCGATTTAACGAATTTTTCTCTTTCCCCGATTTAAATGAAAGCAAAAACCCATATTTAACGAATAATAAACCACGAATTAATGAATTATTTCAGCATCTTGAAATTTTTTTTATTAGTTTATATTAGAAAAAATTTAATTTTTTCAAATGACATATTTTTTTATTTATTTTTGGTCTGGAACAGAAAAAAAACTTTTCTTGTGAGCAGCAAATTTCAATAGACTATTGTTAGAATTTACAGGTGCAGATGAGTCATGAATGTTACCTATCGTGTGAGTTTTGAGTAGGACAGGATACTCCTATCTTATCTCATCCCAATCCATAGCACACCCAATCCACATCTTACGATTCTGATGACGGACTACCTACCTATGCAACTTAAGCAGAGGAAATTGTTGAAATGTCCAGGCCATTGAACAGTGATTCTAAAGTAGAATTTTTTTTAATGAAACTTTTATCAAAACTGTTACACTTTCTAATGTTTTACTTTGTTTGTGGAAACTGTGAAAACATACCTGTCTCTTATGCAGCTGGATGTAAATGATGCACATTATTTTCTTTTCTGCATAAAGTCAAAAAATAACTCTTATGAGAAACTCTTATCGTCAGAAATAAAAAGGTTTTCAAAAATATATTTTAGTCAGTATTTTAAAATTTCAAATTAACTGATGCGTAATAAAACGCATAGTTTCTAACTATTGATATATTTTGTGTAGTCTTTTATGAAATTTCCAAAATGTACGTGAAAAAAATTTGTATTTTGTGTGCACCCTGATATAAAGAACAAAATATTCGATGTCGATGAATTCTTTAAATCGAAGTCCGACTGTATATATGTGTGTGAGTGAGAGAAAAAAGTGAGTGTCAATAAAAATGATTATTTATAGAAAAGAATTTTAATATTTTCAAAATGATTCTGATACTCACTTTGTTTTTAGAATGTTTTTGGAAATAAACCACTTCTGATTTATTGTCTTTTATTTATTGACAGTTGTATATAGGTAATCTTTTTGCTACGTATATTAGTGAATTATATATATACTGATAGTTTAATTAAGGTTTAAAAATTAGCTGATATGTCACATTTAACTTATCATATAACTAAACTGCAATGTCAATGGAATATCAATGGATCTATTAAAATATAAAAATAACGAATCAAATGAAAGAGAGTGAAATACTAATAAAAAGAGAATTTGAGATAGAAAGACGTGAGAGATGAAAGTGAAAAAGCGAGAGTAGAAAAAAAAGATAATGAGAAAGATGGTAGAAAAATGAGGTTCTCAGTTTTATCCTGTCTCGAAGGATATTAAATCTCAGATAATGGCTGAATAACAAATGCAAAGACAAATAATTACATTGGGATAAAAAGCCCATTGGGGGAAAAAAAGAAAGATAAATCAAATTAACAAAAATCGTAATTATTTCTAAATGTCAGCCTTCTGATAAATTATAAAATAAATAACATTATTTCTGATGCTGTCGTTTGCACTATTGAGCTTTCATTAAAACGCAAGCGCAAGAATATAGAAAAAAGTCTACTTCGTTCCGTACGTGAGTAAAATAATGAAAACATTAGATTTATCAGTAAAATAAACTATAGGTCAGATATATGACACATTATTACGCAATTAAAAATGAGTATACATTTATTATTTGTTAAGAATCAGTTAAATAATATTTACCTAATCGTAAATAAATATGTAATTAATTTCAGGCAATACGCTGCATTTGTGCTAGTCAAGGTCTGTTAAAAGAAAAATGTTATTCACGAAAATTACATCCGTAAGTATATTGTAAGTGGATTTAAACAGAAAAATATATTATAATAATTAAAATAGAAAATTACAACGATTCACAATTGTTCGTTCAATGTGCTTTATTTTTCCGTAAATTATTGTTAATGTGCGTGGATTTAATTCAATACATTTATCGTGGTTGATTATTAGTTGAGCAAATAAATATCCAGAAATGGATTAAAACTTTTACAAGTACTTTTAATAATATAAAATATCTACAGTCAATTTTTACATTTAATTCAAAAAAGTAATATATCCAAGTAAAGGTAATAAAGTAATAAATACCATAGTCCATAATAAAGTAATAAATACATTTAATTTCATAAATTAACACCTGTAAAGATACTGAGAATGTTTAGAGCACATAATTGTCGTAATCACCAATTCACGAAGACTTAGGTGCAAGAAATGTTACATAATGATATGCCGTTATTCAGAACTTAAAAAGTAAATTTAAAATAAGTTAAAAGTGCGGAGAAAAATATTGCACAACTAATAAGCAAATCCCACTGTCTTTCTCTCTATTTGAATGATAATGTATATAATACAATAAATTAGAATTTCTCTCTGAAAATATTACAATCTTGGAGACAGATATTCACATCCATATTAACAGATATTTAAATGATTGTTCAGAATATTTAATTATAACAGAATGAATGAAAAAAAATCACTTACTTCGAAATGCCCACAATTTCATCTGTTTCAATCCGGTCAAAAATTTTATCAGTCCTCTCGAACAACTTGTGGTCAAATTCAAAGTTTCTGATGCACGAATAGCATGTGGTAAAATGCTTTTCACCATCATATTGGACAATTTCTTGATTCCTTTCTCGGCTTCTTTCCATTTTTGTACTGCAGGGTCTTCTTGGACGTGTGGTACTAGAGTACCGCTACTCGCTGTGATTGTTTCCGTCGAATGTGTAATTGAATCGATATGTGAAGTACACGAAAATGTGTCCAAAACCATTAAAACAACAAATATTTTTAAACAAATGTTCAAGAATTCCATGATGTGAAGCAAATGGTAAATTCCAACTAATTATGTTGTTTGGAAAACAAAAAGTGATATCTTCAAATTGATTTTTCAAACAATCATCGAATAAAAAATTATTTCTTGGCTTTTTAATCAAAAATAATCCTAAGAGAGAGCCAATCAAATAATCTTTGTCAAATGAAAATTTTCTCGAAATATAGTTAATCCACACTATAAGAGTGAAACGAGTCGATATTGTTCTAGTCAAAGCAGCAAACTTTTTTTAAAATGGTGGATTTCAAACCGTTGGACAACGTTATGTTTAAACAAGTTGGTCGACAAAACTCTTTTGACCCCTTATTTTGGGCATCTAATATAATATATTTAAGGAATGCATAACAAGTTTTTGTAATGGGTTTTATCCATCTTTACAATTCGTCGATTGCGCGCTGTGACGTCAGAGTAAAAAAGCTCCGCCTTAATTTTTTCTGGAGGGATGATATGTGGTTGTGTGTATCGGAGGGAATGTAAATACCAGAATTCTCTAATGCGATCGGAAAAGGAGATGGGAAGGTCAGGCTTTACTTCCTGACCTTGCACTTTGTTTGTGACATGGAAAGTTGTCGGTCTGGTCTTTTCGAAAAAGTGCCTTAGCATGAAACCCTGTAGGTAATTCGTGTTTGGGAGGGATTGTTCTGGATGTAATCTTCAAAATATAAAGATCTATTGTTTGGTGACAGAAATGGAAGTGGAAAATTCTGTCAAGAATGGGAGTTTTTTTTTAAGTGAATGAACGTTAATTTAGGGCTTCTAGATTTTAAGGGGCCCTGGAAAGGAAGTACTTTTTACTTTTTTTTATAAATATATTGTTCTACTAGACATGAGGTGAGAAAGATTTTTTTATAAAGCCTAAGGTCGAGATGATCAAGCGATTAGGGAAAGTGTAAAGATGCAGTTCCGGTTCTAGAACATTTTATCATTGAATGAGGAGGGTTTTACCAGAAAACTATCAGTTAAAACTTTTTTTTTTCTTGTTTTTTTTAAAAAAGCGTTCTTCTATTTTTGCTTAATCATATTTTTTTTTATTCAACCTGGCAGAAAATTTAGACACATTGAAAACAATTCAATGTTTTATTATCGTATTTGAATTTATTTAAAATTTATGATAGTTTTAAATGAAATAAATTATTTTTAAATAATCCGCATTAAATAAATTTTTACATCTTTCATTTAATGAATTACTTTTTCAATAAAAAAAAATTGTTGTTTTTTATGATAATTTTCTTTTTTCCATTTATAAACTGTGCTAGACAGATGTTTCTGATTAAAGGGCTACATAACAAACGAACAACAACATCATAAGTAAACAAAAAGAAAAAATAATTACATTCAAAGGTGATAGATAGACAATCCAGAAAAATTATTATTGATTATTGTACTAATACGCTATTAAAATAATATGTTATGTTTTATTTAATCATTGATGATTTTCTAATTTGAAAAAAAAAATTATCATTAAATTATTGCAATGTCTGATAGTTGTTTACAAAGAAATCGATTTATAATGTCATTTTTATCTGCAGTATACTTAATTTTCTTCAAAAGTAAAGGAAAAACAATCAATTTACAAAATTTGCATAGCAAAATTTATTTAACGGCCACAGTTCTCTTGTATCATTTTTCCTCGCGGAGTTCAGGATTTGCATCGGAGAACAATTTCTTTTTAATATATCTGCCAGATTAATATTCCTGCCACATTACGCCATGATTGCAGTCGAGAAAATTGTTTAATTTCTTTTGCTCTGTTTGAGATAATAATTGACCACTATGCGTGTTCTTTTTCTTACCAACCAAAGGACAGCAGAAGAATCAGTCTAGACTATAATTTTCATGTCTGATAAAAACCGAATGTCCTTTAAGAACATAATTCGTCAATTTTTCAACAATACAACACGTCAATATGAAAGGTGTGGGATATTCACAATTTTCGAAACTTCAACCCTTGATTTTAAATGTACAATAGTAATTCTTACTCCAATGCGATAAATTCTTGACGATCACATGATAAATGTAATCACGTGTTCTTCATATAATTCAAAACTAACACTAGACTTGTACTCGTTGTTCTCTACTTGTAAAACTTAGATAAAATTTCATATTTGATGATTGGGTAAAAATCTTAAGATTCTACGATTTTACAAAATAGTTTTTCAGAAATAAAAAAAATATTTATTTATTGTACGTGTACTTTTAAATGAAGTGCATTTTGTTCACCTTTGTGCTTTGTTATTGTGGACAAATATATACTTTATAAAAGAAAAAAAAAAGTTTCTGTAAAAAGAAAAGTTGGCAACAGCGAAGAACATTAATTGATTGGCTGAAAACATGGGCTTGTATTTATCATCTAAATATGAGGTCACATGAATTTAGCCCATTGAATCAGCAGATCGAACAAACTACGGACAATAGATGCCCTTTTACAAGCATCTATAAAAACAAAAAATTTGGAAGATTCTAGAATTAACGTTTAACATGTGATTGTTGGATTGTTCAACAGAGAAGCCTTTCAACTAGTTATTTATAAACCTCGTCCTGAACGTTGCAACGTCTTTGCTGAAATCGTCCAAAAAAATAAAGAAATTAAGATGGTGAAAAAAAAAAAAAAAAAAAAAAAAAAAAAAAAAAAAAAAAAAAAAAAAAATGTGTGAAAGCAAACTCTACAGACTCTCTTTGCTGGAATCGTCCAAAAAATCAAGTGTGGTGAAAGCAAACTCTACACAGACTGTCTTTGCTGAAATCGTCCAAAACTCAAGTGTGGTGAAAGCAAACTCTACAGACTGTCTTTGCTGAAATCGTCCAAAAATCAAGTGTGGTGAAAGCAAACTCTACAGACTCTCTTTGCTGAAATCGTCCAAAACTCAAGTGTGGTGAAAGCAAACTCTAAAGACTGTCCTTGCTGGAATCGTCCAAAACTCAAGTGTGTTGAAAGCAAACTTTAAAATCTTGAAACGAGACGAGCGCGTGAGCGGGATGCGCGCGCTGTAGCAATTTGATAAAAAATAGAATTTTTTTTTTTTGAAAAATGATTTGAATAAAGAAACGTTAAACTTTTAGGTTGTGAAGATTTATTTTTTTACGCTACCTGTACGCTACGTCACAACGTAATCCAGAAATATTACGTCTCAAGGAATTTTATTCTTATATATTTCCGTAACAGGAGTTTGAGAAACAAAGTGACTGGAATTAACACACAAATGGGATAAAATAATTGATTTACACAATCAAACTCAGTGTGCAGCTCAGATGTCCTCGTCACTAGACCAAGGTTTCCAAAATTATGAGATCTATTGCCTCAAACTGCTTTAGAGTTAGACTTTAACCCTTACCCCCGCTGAGTTTTTGCTGTTCAGATCTTCCCCCAGTGTTGGGTATATTCGCTTTCTCTATGGAGGAATTTAAAAAAAAAAAATCGTATTGAGGAAGCGATTTTTTTCTTTTATTTTCTTTCAGAAACGTGAGTTTAGTCGAGTTGTTATTTAACCGTATTCAAATAACCATAATCAATAATAAATGATAGTATCAAATAAATAATTAGTTAATCAAAATAATTAGCACTAAATAAATAAAACATTTTTTTAAGAATGTATATTTATATTTACCAAATATACAGATCATTTTGTGACGGAACTATACGTGGTTCCACTAATATCTCCTCTCTATTTAAACAAAATATTTAATTCAACCAACTTTCATCGAGAAAGCGAACGTGATTCATGTGAATGAGGTATATTATATAGATTCGGTTTTCGCGAGTTGGCAGTAAGAGAAAAAAAAGGAAAAAAAGTAAGAAAAGAGAAGTGAAGAAGAAAAAAGCGAGTTGCTGTCACGTTGTTGTTGACACGCTGGAGTTAATACGTTGGAGGTGTGAAAATAGGAGTATCATACGTTTGAGAATTAGTTAAAGATTACAGAGCGTGGAGCCGTCGTCATTTGATCAAGCCGAAAAGAGTGCCTGAAAGTTTCCGGTGCATGATCAGGTGCATTAAAGGTTCAGGTACTGTACATTTGATTAAGAAGAAGCTAGTTATTTGTGTGCGACGTAATTATAATTGAGCGTATTTAAGCTATCTTAGGTTCAGTTGAGGGTCTGTAGTAATATCCCCGAGTTATCGAATCTCACCTATGCACTCTACCATAATTAATATACCTTAATTAGAATTATATTGCGTCTGTTTAATAATTGTGAATAAGAATTAATAAATCAAATTAGATTGGAAATAATATCTGTGGATTATTCAGTTCCTCCTACACATCTAGCCGGGTTTACAGGTAGACAAGAGGGTTCGGATGTAAGAGGTAACCGAACGTTACCACTATTTTATTTAGAAATTAGCTGAGATATTCTCAGGAGCAGAAATCAATATTTTATCCATTATCATACATCATCCGAATTATCTGACTTTTTCTCAGTCTCTGAATTTATCGTAGAAAACGGTTCATTGTCACTACCATCACTTTTGTAACAAAAAAAAATAACAGAATTATCACTTTCGGAATTACTTGACATCTCACTCACCCCCTTAGCTTTCAAAATTCTGAAACGCTCACGCCATTTCATATTTAAAAGTGGAATACTAATTTCCGTAAAATATTATATTCGAATCTATATCATTCAGTCTAGTGCTAACATTTATTAGTAAAAGAGACAACTATACCTTAGAACGCGATGCAAGGGCTTGTAGGTTAATAAACAGCCAATCAATGTCAGACAAGTTTGAAAACCAAATTCTATGAGCAAAATTTGTTTTATTTGGACATATCAAAGTCACATGATGCCCATTACAATTTAATTATTTCAGTTTAACTCTAGATTTTCTGCTTGTCTGTCTGTAATTCGCACATTTGAAGAAACTGCTCTTCTTATGCAGCATTTGTTTCTTTTCATCATAAGACATTTTTTGAGCCAAAAACATCCAGAGTTTATGTAGATAATAATAAGAGACACAATTTTTCTTACCTCTGCATGACCAATTATTTTTTTTCAAACCTTTGCAGACCTAGTACATCCCCCAGGAGCTGGTATCACTTTGCATGACCCATTATTAAAATTTGTACTTATTAATATGGATGTCATTTTTACACATCCAAATCCTCTAAAAGAATACAATCAGTATTTGTATAGTTTTTTACCTAGTTTTTCAAATATCTCGGAATTTTAATTTATCATTTCCACCGATTCAATTCATAGCGATTCAAAAAGTACACTAATCTTTCGAGGCATCTCAGACTTGTTCGAACTCAGCATCTTCCGAAATTCTACTCCTTTCCCAAACTTATAAAACATTTGCAGCAAACATAATTCAGCACGAAGTCCCAGAAAGTGAGCAAAATTTTTTTGCGTCCCATGTTTTGATATGCTTTCAAGTTAGTTTCCAATATATCGAAGAGGATTGTCAAATCGTGAAAGTTATTTCCAATAAGGGCATTCTTCACCACAAGTGAACGAAAATATTGAACATAAAATTGTGCTAAGAAATCCTCTCGGTCAAATTTCTTTGAAACTTTTGAATCGCTTCAAAATAATTTTCTTATGTTATTGGAAATCTAAAATCCAATCTTGCAGCTTTAGATCGACGAATCATCAAGAATCAACGACTGGTATATACAGGCGTGGTCAAAAAATATATACGATCTTTGATGAAGAAAAATATATGTATGTACACTGGTGTCCAAAAGTTAAGCATAATTGATAATTATGTGAATAAAGAAGGAACTTTAAATCAGAATGGCGGGAAACGTGATGTGCGAGTGTAAAATGGTTATAAAATAAGGAAGCAAATCAAAAGAATGATAATAATTAATTGTATTATCCAAAGTAGCAGTTTGAAAGAAAACTGAGCATACCAAGAATTCACACTTTAAAGAAAAAATGAAAGAAAACATTAAATAAAATACTGATGGCGCAGTTTAATAAGGCGTGTGGTCACCTCTGACAGCCAGGCACGCTGCACAGCGATTTACCATACTTGCTATGAGATGATGAATGAGTTGTGGACTCAAACGGTTCCAAGCTTCTTGAAAAGCTCTCTTCAGTTCTGTAATGGAGCTTGGTGGCTGCGAAAGGGCTGCAATTTGTCTCCCGAGCATATCTCATACATGCTCGATAGGATTTAAATCAGGGGGGTTTCTCAGGCCACGACATGCGCTGGATGTTTTTCGTTTCAAGGAAGTCTCCAATCATCACTGCTCGGTGACATGGCGCATTATCATCCATGAATATGAAGCCAGGACCAACATCACCTCGAAACAAGAGAACATAAAGCTCAAGAACTTCGTCTCTGTATCTTTGAGCAGTCACAGACCCCGTGTCAAAGAAATGGAGGTCTGTGCGGCCGTCCATCATGATGCCTCCCCATACCATTACTCCCCTTGTTGGAAAATGATGTCCTTCCGTTATGTTTCTTGGTTCAAAACGTGTTCCACGTTTTCTTCATATCGTTACCCGCCGAGAATCACTACTCAGATTAAACCGGGACTCGTCATTGAACATCACTTGGCCCACTCTCCCACATTCCAATGTTGATGTTTCAAACTCCAGTTCAAACGAGCGCGTTTATGCGCAGACGTGAGGTCTTCTGGAATACAGGGCAGCATGATTGAGTCTCCTGTAAACAGTTTGTCTCGAAATTCGTATTCCTGCGGCGACTGTGAGCGCCGAAACCAGCACTCTGTCAGTACTGCCCCTCTGACGTCGAGCACTTATTACCAGATATCGGTCTTGGCGAGGGGTTGTGACTCTTGGTCCACCTGATACTGGTTGTCGGGTAACATCTCCCGTTCTTTGAAACCTCTGCCACAGTCTTGAGATCACAGACAGGTCCACATTCAGAATTCGAGATACTTCGGTTTGTGATCGTGAGGATTCCAGCATTCCAACGATTCTTCCTTTCGTAAACATGTCAATTGACGTCTTTCTGCCATCATTCACCTTGTTTGATGGTTAGCAACGTTCCTTCGCACAGCAGTTGCCCGAAACTTGTTTGAACTGCCTATGCTGCGTGAATCGGTTTCTCCGCGTTCCGACATGCGCCGGTGTTTCACGCAGGACGTAGTAGACTGAAAAGTTTTGCATAAGCCCAATGTTTCTTCTTCACCCAATTAATATCCGCAAGAAATTTGGAATAATTTTACGAATATTTACTCCATGTTTTTCGCATTTTACGATTTATGCTTAAGATTTGGACACCAGGTGTATGTATGAATGTATGTAAGAAAAATGTGTGTAATAAATATTACAGTGAATAAAAATGACAAAGTTACAAGAAGTGTTCAAGCTGTAATCTACCCGCCTCAAAACATTTTTGAGCACGATGCTGTACATTATTGGGGACATCTCTCACAGTAGCTACAGGAATTGCGTAACTAGCCGCTTCAATTCCAAATCACAGTTTCTCTAGTTTGCACGATTTTTTGCTGTCCACCATGTTCATGAGATAACTCCATAAGTAAAAGAGACCACATCACTTGGAAAACAAAACTTGCATCATTTTCAACCTGTGAGAGGTACTATTCACGAAACTAAGTTCTTTCTCGTTCGTCCTCGTTCAGTGTGCGATACAATTGTGGTATGTAGACTTTCCGTTTTGCTCTTTGCAAAATACAACCTACGCTAGCCCTACTCACGCCTGTTTCATGTGCACATTGTGATATAGGTTTTTGAGGTGAACGAGTGAATGAATCTAACACTCCAACAATAGACGCTTCGCTTGTTGATGTGCATGGCCGGCCTGATCGTCTCTTTGCATAACATTTCTTGTTCCATCAGTTTCAAACTTATCGTGAAGGCGAGCAATACTTGAGAGTGTTGGTGGCTCCGTTCCATATTGCTGCCTTGAATGTCGTTGCACTTCGCTGATATTCTTGAACTTCCAATACCATTTCGAAATGCTTTTCGCTGCTCGAAAGTCAGACGTGCTTCCGGTAACTTTTCCTACAAAAACACTAGCACCGCCATCTGTTGCTGAACTATTGTTGAACACGTCGAAACACTAACGCCAACTGTTATACCAACTCTTACAACATAATCCAATGCGATTTCAATCTTTTGGCATTAATATTTTACCCCGTTTTGAAGTGTGTACACATTTTTTACCACTTCTGTATACTGCAGCTTGTCGATTCCAGATAAATTATCAGATAATGAATTTTAAAAAAAAATATACCCATCGAAGAAAAAATACTTTATCAACTTCACCCGAAATTTCTTTGATTCAAATTTCGGTAACTTCATTTTCACAAAGTCCTTTTAAGAGCCCTGTGTAAAAAATTTAGAATAAAGATTTGGAGTTCTTATCCAAGAATATTTCAACTTTTGATTTAAGTAAAAGATATGCACAATATCTGTTTCATATTTGGCAGACAGTGCTATCTTAGTGAGAATATTTCAAGGTAAAAGCAATGGGGTCAATACGCATGGTTTGAGTAATGAATGACATCCAAATCAGAAAATTTAACCTCTAACTGGAAATTCATTCCGTGGAGTATCTCAGCATACTTGGTGTTAGTTTCAATTATCGCCAAGTGTTCACCACCGAGTCCTTCGCTACAATCGTAAATGGAATATCTGAAAGACTTTTGCTTCGTAGACATTTACATGTTGTTGTTGTTGTTACTAATGCCACCTGTCTGACGTAGTCAGATCGAGGCCCACGAAATTCATCATGGCATCGGGCTAGATTGTACGCCTGTCGTTAGCCGTAGCTTTGAGCACCGTGCAGGTGACAGTACGATTTGGCTTGGTACCACCTTATTTTGAGGGAGAACACCCTGGGAGTGGTCAGAGGCCTCCCACCTCTCTTCCCCTTCCACCAACCTCACGAGAGGACTTGCGACTCGACGGCTATTTAGAGTATCCCCATGTCGCAAAGGCACTATACATTTACAAACATCCATGCCTTCTCCGGGATTCGAACGCAGGCCCTACGGCACAGCATTCAGCGTCGCTAACCACTATACCGGATGGGCGACAGACATTTACATTCTTTACATTTAAGGATACAAATGGTTTCGAGCATTTGTATCCCTAAATGTAAAGAAAATCATAAATCAGTCGTCAGATCAAAGCGTCTTGTCATGAGCTCCACAGATATTAAATTTTGTTCAATGACCATTTTGTTCTTTATATATAAGGGTCAATCAATGAAAGTGGTACTATAGTCGGTTTGATAAATGATTTAACCCCTTCTCTGTCGGTATCGCATTTCATACATTTGGCATTTTTGTGTCCGTATTGTCGGCGTCGCATAGCATGTGACGCAAAAGATAGTTCATTATTGCAAGCTCTCGCACAAAAATATCACGACAATTACCTGGACTGAAATCATTGCGTGAGAAGAAAAACACTTCATACGAAGACTTGTTAACAATCAATGGAACTAAATACTTAACTTTCTAGGAAGCTGCAAGAGCTGTAGGTTTATCAAACTCTGAGGACTTTATCAATGAAGTGCTGGACGATGCAACTTCTGTGATGAATTTAACTGAAGAGAATGAATTTTGCGAAGAAAAGAACAAATACTATATCGTTCGAATAATTGGGACAAACATTTTTTCCAGACTGAGTTGGTATGGGATTACCAATTGTGTCTCGAAACACCTCAAACTGGTTATACCTGCCCAGAAGTAATGTAACGAATCAATCTTGACAATAATTTACCCGTTTAATTGGTTTTAGTGTACATTAGTAGTTCTGTTGTGAACCTTTCAGTTTGGTAGCTGGTGGTTATAATTTTACGCTCCACGTAACACGCGTTACTATTGCTTGTTCAGAGACGGATATTACTCCGAGGAAGCGTTCTAAGATAATCGTTCTTAAAGAACACACTTTCTATGACTGTGAGAGATATAGCTACGGTAGTTAGTGTAGGTAAATCAAGTGTTTAAAAAATTTTAAGAACATTGCAATATTTCTGATGATCGTCTCCAAAAAGAAAAGGAAGATGTGGGCTCAAACGGAAAATTGCTCCAAGAACTGATAAAAATCTAATAAGAAATTGCAAAATCAATCAAAGACAGGCACAGACCTTCGAAGGGATTTATTGTATTAGGGTGTTAAAGTGAGTACCTGAACTGTACCGAAAATGGTACTGGAAGTTAGCCGTATGGCATCAAGATCGAGGAAAAAGCAATTCCTAACTCAACAATGAAAAAACGTTTAGAATGGGCCAAAAATACCGCTCCTGGACTGTTAACGATAAGAAGGTAATTTTCAGCGATGAAAAGCATTTATTTGAGCAGGGATACAAATCAAGTGTAGTTAGACGAAATGAAGTTGAAACTCTTCTACCAGATCATATCCAACAGATAGTAAAACATCCTTCTAAACAGATGTTTTGGGGTTTTTTCGTAACAAATGGCACTGGAAACTTAGTTCCTTTTAAAGGCATCATAAATTATATATGTCAAATACATAGAAATATTACTCAGTATAACTGTTCCATCGATGGAAACATTTGATCGAACATTTCAACATGATTTGGTTTCTTGTCACAATTCGATATTGCTCTCGAATTTTAAGCGATAAAATAAATTAAAAGTGCTTAATTGGTCCGATAATTAACCAGACCTAAATCCTATTGATAATTTATTACATATTCTCAAGAATCGTTCAGCTAAGATGAGTTGCATGACAACAGAACAAGTGATAAAAAGTGCTATACAAAATGATGAAATCAAGAACATGTGCGCTGCACTAGTGAAGTCAATACCAAAGTGGGTTGAAGAGGTCATTTCTGCTTTAGGAAGACATACTTTGTACTAATATAGAGGTTTTTCGGTCTTCTTAAGGTATGTAATGATTAAAAGCTAGGGGTTTTGAAAAAATAATTTTTTACCATTTGTCCCAATTAATTCAAACAATAGTAAATAGAACTACATAATACATGTAAATTACAGTTTTACAATTTGAGCAGTGAGTATAAACAGTTGTATAATTTAGGCAATAGGGGTAGGTCCACCGTTAGGGGAACTGGAGAACCCTCCTAGTTTTCGTAAAAAAAGTTAATAATTACATTTGCAGAAGAAGATTTTACTGAACTATCTCGTGTGTGTGTGATTGGCTGAATAATGATATGAATTAATAATACGATAGTAAGAATTCATTTCCATGCAAGATTTTAAAGGATGCATATGAATATACAGGGGATAAATGTTTGCTAATAAATCGGAATGTCATAATTTGATAAGAACATTCTTATGATATAGAAAGCAAAAATTCTGAATTTAAAACAGAACACAAGATTTAAGATTTATTTTAGACTTTTAACTGAACATTTTCGGTTGTCTGTTCCTGCTAGATCCCAATATTTATCTAATGCAGCTCTAATATACCAAAAGTTCAAGCCAAAGTTGTGGAAAATTAGATGCTTTGTAAGCCTAGATGCCGCTTTTATGCCATTCATTATTGCTGTATTGCCCGCCATGCATATCTAGACACATCAGGTGTTTAAATTTTATTAAACAGTAGAGCAGTGCTTCTCAAGCTTTCAATGTTTGCGACCCAATTTTCAATCTTAATTTTCATCACCCCCCTCCCCTTCACATAATAACAATATATTGAATGCAATAATAATGCACTTTGACGTTAAATCTACAATACGCGATTTTAATCATAAACCGTACAAATTATCAAATAAGTATAAAGTTTTGTGTATGATAAACCTACTTGAATCCCTAGTTATTATTAAACTTGTTTTTCACTTAGTATTGTGAGGTTAATTATCAAATACATTCATAATTAATCTCAGTACTGATACATTTACAGATAAATTATATCAGTGTAAATGTTTCTTTTATTTTTATTATGTTCGAAAGTATATTCTGTTTTTTGTTTCCTTTCAGTAAATTCGTAATTTTTTTAATCCTTTATTTTTGATTTTTCGAAATGCTTGCACCACTTTATAGGATTATTACGTCCCCCTAGCGGGGCATGCCCCACAGTTTGAGAAACGTTGCAGTAGAGAACTGTAAATTTTATATGAGTATATTGACATTCATTGAAATTAACTTAAGCTAATTAACTAAGTATTTAAAAATTTAGATACTGGAGTAGATTTTTAGCTGAATTTAATAATAATTTCATAATGATTTTTAAACGACTCATCTCTTTTTCACGCTGTTGTCAAGGGGACGGATATATTATATATATAATACAATATATAATGTAAAGAGAGAAAGTTAATTTTGGTTCTAAAGATATATTTGCCGTTACTGAACGTTTGAATGTTTCGATTCGTAGTGCTCTTGATTCCACGGGATTTTGAAGAGTGATACTTTAAATAACCCTGCATTTAATTTAAAAGTAAATATAATTTTATTTTTTAATTTACTTTTCTTTACTTCATAAATCAATTTACTTTTTAAGCTACAAAGTTAGATATTGAAATTACACGAAACGTCATTTTAACGTCACATCCAAACTTCACGAACGCGAAGACTTCGATACTCTTTGTTTAGATCCACGAAGCTTTAGAGAGTTAGTGTTATTTTCATCAAATACAATTTAAAGACTAAAAAAAGACAGAATAAATAGCAAGCATATCCTTTCTCTCTAATTCAAAGTCATTCGATGTTTTAAAAATAAGAACTAGTTAATATTCAACGGAAAATATGTGATTGGAATACAAATTAAAACCTTATGCTTCAAACCAGTGGCGTAACGTACACCCCCGCATTGCGGGGGGCCCCAAAGCCTGAATGACGTCAAGTACCTACCCTTTGTAAGATCCAACTTGGAGGCCCAAAACCTGACTTTTTAGGGGGCCAAAATGTTTTCAGCTACGCCATTGGTTTCAACATATTATTTAATCTGTTTTTTTAATTACGTTTTACTCTCAATAACTATATTTTAATTTCAGGTTTCTCAAGGCATACTTAATTAATAAAGAAGGCAATGAACCCGGAAAAAAGAACTTCTTCCTAAACCATTTAGATGGAGTTTTTTTTTATTTCATACTATTAGTTATGAATGTTAATGAATGAATTTTTTTTCCTTATACAGCACGTTTCGAAATGCAGTACTATATTTCAATGACTCCATTTTTGTTTGCGAAATAGAAATAGAAAAATGGTTGTTTTTGCAATTACTTCTTTCATTTGGGAAGCATTCCCAAGACGTCCGAAAGAATTTCAGAGCATTTCAAATATTTGAAAATAAAGTTCCGTAAAATTCGCCGTATAACGCGCATCCCTTTTATTACGAGAAGAAACTTGAAATATGCGTACGCTATGCTCTTATGTTTTGGAGTCATTTAATGGCTATTGGCTGAGACGATGGCATCCGGGAGGCGTGGCAATGATTCTTCATCTGACTGCTGTAGAGATGAATTTTTTTTGGCATGGGTGAGAGCTTAGAGCTTGCTCTCTGATTGGTCGTTGGTAGCGTGAACATAGACTCGTATTGGCTGCCCTGGGGCTGGGAGTATATACAAATTTATTTACAACACAAGTTATATACAAACCAAATATATATATATATACCATAACGATAGCATGACGAAGTCGTTTAGATTTCGATTAAAATTAAATTAAATTAAATGTCAATATAATAGTCAAGGGAAGTGCCATGTCAAGATCAAAGTGGTTAGTGTCACTTTTGGATCGCCTAAAAAAATCGGTTTGTACTTAAAGTACAAGAGAATTAAATTTTCTTAACAACGGCCCGCCTCTCTCGTTCCTCTAAAAAGACATCTATGAATTTTAGATTCACGTCACTTGATGATATATTGACAAATTTACATAAAAGTTTTAAAATTCATTAAGCACTTAAAGAATAAACGAAGAAGCATCTTTCACCCAGTCGATAGAGCCCTTGGCGCACTCTGGCTGTTGTTTACAATGTTACCTCTTTCGAGACTTTATAAGAGGCCGCTCGTATCCTTCGGAAACTTCGCTCAATGAAAGGCGACACCCTGGTGGACACTTCAAATCCCGACATCTGACGGGTGGCATTGCATGAAAAAAAGCGAAATACATGAAAAATTATGCTATCTAAACATCTAAAATTTTTTAAAATATTTGCTAGCGTGCGTATTAGATGCATCTAGACTGCAATATTTAACTCAAAAAAAAATATTTTTTTAACAATTTAATCAAATTGCTTTTTGACAAATGTTTTGTAAAAATGTCTGCAAAGTTTAGTTTAGCATTTACATATATTTTAGAATGAAAAGTTTTTCAAAAACTAGATTTCTTATAGAATGAAATTTACCATCAATATGTTTAGAGCGTGATTTTTCTGTAGCAGACTTAGAAGAATCTATAGCAGCTTGATTGTCATAATAAAGGTAACTAATTACATTAGTTTCTATAATGTTTAAGCTATAAAGTTCTTCAAATAAAAAGTAAGATTCGAATGATCCATACCAATTCTTTAGCAGATTCACGTAGTAATACATATTCACTTTCCCATTGTGGATAAACTAACACAACGTTGTTTAAAAGTTTTCCAGATTATGGCTGAATGATCAATAAACAGAATCAAGCCTCCAACAGAAATGCGATCATCTCGATTAGCTGCAAAATCAGCGTCGCTATAACAATTGACAGTTAAATCATTTACTTCAGACAATTTTAATTTATAAGATTTAGTTTGACATATATATCTAAGTAATTTAAGTAAAACATTCCAGTATACTAATCCTGGATTACTTTGAAATTGAAATAAAATATTTACAGGATAGCAAATTTCAGGTCTTGTTCCCTTTAAGAATGATAAACATCCTAAAATATTTCTATACGGAAATTTATACATTTCTGAAATTTCATTGTCTGTACTTGGACACTGATTTTTAGAAATAACCATACCGACTGCAATAGGTAATAAAGTAACAGGATAATATTATAACACTTATATTTTTCACAAACTTCATCGATGTACTCCAATTGATGTGTAAAAACTTCATTTTCCTTTCCTTTAAATTCTACACCGAGTAATTTGTAGGTTTTACTCAGTATCTTCAAATCAAAAAGAGACAAAAAATTTAAACGATTTATAACATCTTTAATTAAAATATCCGATTTCGTGAAGAGTAAGATGTCATCGACATAAAGAAGCAAATTTTCTTTATCCTGAAACACAGACACAGTAGATTAAAATTTTCTAAAACTTAAATTCTCTAAAACAGTGTATTTCAAAATACACTCCCAGACTGATGCAAGCCTCTTATAAAGCTTTATTTAATTTACACACTTGGTCAGGATTATTTGGATCAATAAAACCCTGTGGTTGAGACATAAATAGCTTCCTGTAATGAAGCATACAAATAGGCACTTTTAATATCCAGTTGTAGATGTAACCATTTCTGCTTGCATACCAATACAGAAAAACACATTCTAATAATTGAAAAATTTACTCTAGGATTAAAAATTCCATCATAATTAAGGAATTTTATTTGTCCAAATTCTTGAGCCACTAACCTAGATTTATAATGAACTAGATTTATAACTCAGTTTCTTCGCCAGTTTCAGAATGTAATTCAATGTTATAGGGCCTCATTTTAAAGCCCAGCATTGCTCCACTGCTTGTAGGTTCGTTCTAAGGCATTATCCTCATTAAAAGATACATTAATAGAATCAACAGTTTTCAGTTCATTAGGTAGCCAAATACGGTATCCTCGGGTTTTTAATGCGTAACCTAACATTATTCTCTTTTTAGCCCTCATATCTATCTTTTTCCTAAGTTGTTTGGGTACGCCTAAATAAGCGGTGCTTTCAAAAGTTTCAAGATGTTTTAAGGAAGGCTTATGGCCACTATGCAGTTCAAATGGGGTTAGGCTTTGGTTACCATGGCAAACCTTATTCCAAACGTAAGTATGGCATAGGAGTGCTTCTGACCAGAAACCTTTACTCAAACCACTCGACTTAAGCATAACTTTTATATCATCAACTGCTGTTTTATATAACGCTCAGCAACTCCATTTTGTTGGGGAGGGGGGCATATGTATTCGTTCAAGCTTTAATACCTAAATCATCTAAATAAGATTCAGATTTAGCATGGCAGAACTCTAGGCCATTATAATAAAGATTTTAGAATTTAAAAATCATTCAGCCCTTTTTTGATAACTTGAGAAACACGTTATTTTTCACTTTAATGAGAAAAACAGTCACTTCACGAGAAAACTCATCTACAATACTTAGAAAATAACGATATCCTCCAATAGATAAATCAGGTAAAGGACCACACATACATGTGCAATAGTTGTAATGGTTATCTCGATCGTACTTTGCCTATTGGCTTAAATGATTACGACGAGATTTAGCAATTTTACAAGTATCACGGCCGTGGGTAGCCTAGTGGTTAGAGAATCGGACTCCAGACCGGAAGGCCTGGATTCGATGCCCGATGCTACCAAATACCTTCCGAATACACGCGGAGTACTGCTCGTTAAATCAGTGGGTCCGAAAGTCTTGTGTGTTGTCAAAGCAGAAACCACGGGTGCAGGGGGCTGGAGAATATTTCCCTCCCCTGCAGTTTTATGCCTAAATTGTGGAGATAGGTGGTGTCGCCCTATATCGTGTAAGACAAAATCCGAGCCAAATCGTACTGTCACCTGCATGGTGCTGAAAGCTAACGACAGGCGTACACCTAGCCCCTTGCCATGATGAATTTCATGGGCCTCGATCTGACACCGTCAGACAAGTGGCATTAGAAACAACAACACAAGATTCACATTTTAGATCTGCATATAGTTTAGGCAATTTCTTAACTGCATTATTTTTACTGGTCTGTATAATATAATGTTTATTGATATGCATTCTATAGAATGCCATGTACGCAAGCCATTCACTTCTAAAGTTGAGAAAGATTGAATTTTAAATTTAATATTATTTACAGATTTAAATTTCGCCTTTTCTGTTACATTCTTATAAATATGATTTGTATTAATTTTAGGCTTCACACAATACAAACCATTAACCTTTTTTTGCTGTAAATACTTAACGACCATATTTGTCATATACATTTATTTGCTCTTTCTTATGCATATAAAATGAAAACCAGCTTTGTCAATTGAAGAACCAGAGATGAGATTTCTATGTAACTTAGGAGAATACAAAACATTTTTAAAATCTACAATTTCAGACTCACCTTCATTTTGAAAAATCATCCACAGTTCCCGTGAGTTTAATTTCACATGTTACTCCTCCGACAGCAACTGTCATTCTCATATTGTTCACAGGTCGAAAGTCTCTCAAAAGACTCTTTTGGCAGCAAAAATGGGAGGTAGCCGCTGTATCGAAGATCCAAGTATCCTTTCCACGGTGTTGACTTAAATTTGCTTCAGTTATGTACTAGCTCCCGGAATACTTGATACTTTTCAAATCGTCTCTTGATGTTCCAACGTTCTTGTTTGGTGGCGGTTGAGATTTCTTTCTTAGGAGTTTCGGATTTATCTCTACTGTTTGGAAGGCACAAGCTTCATGTTGAACATTCGTGGATTGCTTCGGTCTCGATTCTTCAGCAATGAGTTCCTTTAGAATCTTGTCAAAAGTGAAAAGTCAGGATCCTTCCATCTGTAGATATTTTTGACAATTTCACTGAATTCGGTTGGCAAGAATCGAATTAACTGAAATGCTTGATACTATTCGTCAATTAGTCTCCCTGCATCCTTTAGCTGGTTGACTATGTTCTGGATTCGAGTGGCATAAACCCCAATATTTTCTTGTGTATGACAAGAATTCATCAGTAAGTCCAATTACTCGTGGACTGAAGTGAATAGTGTCTGAAGTGTTTCCAGGCTTCAATTGGATCTTCCATGTCGTCAATTGTGCATCTTTAAGTTTTTGGTGCACGCAAGTATATCGTACTGAATGAGCTGTTTTTCCTCGCTTCGAAATCCTTCTGTACCTTAGGTTTCTTGTCTCTCCCGGTTTTATATTTCAGTTCCAGTGACGATCCCCCAACAGTTTCATTCCATTAATAATACTTTCATATCAGTACTCCAAGAAGAGTAGCTGTCGGAATCCAATGGGTTCGATACTGGAATCCATCTTAATAGATGAAACTGGGTCCACCGTCTGAAAACTCTTACAAGACTGGTTGCTCTAACTACAAGACTGGTTGCTCTAACCTACAAGACTGGTTGCTCTAACCTACTGGGACAATATCAGCCATTACTTTAGCATGGCTGGGCCCATAAACGACTGTTGAGAAAAAGCAGGGAGAAACAGACGTAAAAGCTGACACCAGTGACCAGCTGACAAATTGAATGCTTAACATCACTCAGAAATGGAACGCGAAGCGTTCCTCCATCCCAAATCGAACGGTATATGTGGCCTTAAAGTGGAGAGGCCTGGATTGGGAGGGAGCTGCCTGGTTGGTGGACTGGAAGGAGCAAAAGGGTGTGGCTAAAGTAAACTGCCTCGGAGACATCCGAAGTTAGAGAAAATTGTCTTTGCTAGCAGATAAGAAACTCATTTGCTATTTGTCGAGGGGTATCGGTGAGCTAGCACTCTATTGGCGGCCTGAAGTTACGGAACAGAAGTGGGTAAAAATGAAATTGCCTGCCTGTGTGATTGCAGAATGAGAAATTAAAGATTAAAGCTAAACTAAACTTAAAAAATGAATAAAAAAGAGAATTTAGAATGGATCATTCACCACAAGAGGAATGACAAATTTAATCGTTAGGGTGAGTTACAAGAGTCCAGAAGGATTCTTCTTGGCCTCTTAGTATTGGCATTGGGGTGACAGTTTTCAAGATTGAGAATATTAGCATTAATGGAGTTCGACAAATTACGCATACAAATTTATTTACAACACGAGTTATATACAAAGCATACCATACTGATGACATGACGAAACTGTTTCAATTTCGATTAAAATTAAATTAAATTAAATGCCAATATAGTCGTCAAGTGAAGTACCCGGTCAAAGTCAAAGTGGTTTGTGTCATTTAAATCGCCTAAAAAAATCGGTTTGTACCTAAAGAGTACGAGAGAATTAAATTTTCCTAACAATATTTTTATATCTAAAATACGTCACACACTCTTATTTTGTAATTTGTTATTAATTTAGAGATTCAGGAAATATATTATCGAAAGAAATTATACTTGAAAAATGAAATTTTAATATATATGATGAAAAACTGATTTTTACGTATTATATTGTGTCATTTTGATTTGGTTTCACACAAATAACATCGACAGTGCTTCTCAAACTTTCAATATTTGCGATCCAATTTTCAATCATAATTTTCATCACGCCTCCTCCCCCCGTACAATAACAGTGTATTGAATTTAATAATAATGTACTTTGACACTAAAGCTACAACACGGTTTTAATTATAAACCGTACAAATTATCAAAATAAGTTATAGGAATTAAATTTTGTATATAATTTTATGTATAAGACCATGGGGTCACTGGTAATTATTAAATTTCTTCTTAACTTATTATTGTTAAATTAATTATCAAAGGCATTGTGCAGTACTGATATATTTACTATAAATACATTATATCCGTGTAAATATGTGTGGCGGTGGTGATATCTATATAAGCCAGTAACAACCTAGGACTGAAGTGATCATTTTAGTTGAGTGGTATGGTACGTGCTTATGGAATCGAAGGTCGTGAGTTCTATCCTTCGTTGGTGACCTTGATGCTGAACAAAGAAAGACGCAACCTTCGTGCTGCTATCGTGGCACCATCTACCCATCACAAGAGCAACCAAAAAGTCGTCAGGCACACATGACGCAACAAAACAAGCCGCGCGCGCCAGATCCAAATGACGCAACAGCAACAACTTACACGCTCGCCATAACAACGATATCGTTCATTCGCCTGGTAGGGAAATGTGTGGAGGGATCTATATAAGCCAGTAACAGCCACCGAACTGAAGAGATTAGTTTAGTTCAGTGGTATGGTAAGTTCTTACGGATCAGAAAGTGCTGAGATCTATCCTTTAGATGTGTTTTATTTTTTATTCTGTCAAAATGTATTTTTTGTTTCCTCTTATAAAATTAATAATTTTTTAAATAATCTTTCATTTGTGACTTTTCGATATGCTCAACCCCCACATAAGATTATCACACCCTTCCTAGCTGTGAGGTGGGGGCGCCCCACAGTTTGAGAAACACGCGTTAAATGCATTTCGGAATACGGAACAACATTCAAGGAGACATTTAAATTGATATTTCTCTCTCCTAATTTGCGCACACTCTGGTTATCAAGCTGCCACAATTATTATTAGAACTAAGCAATGGACTACTGTTAAAGAACTTGTAATTTGGAATCCCGCGTTCAAAAAATGAGGGCAGCACTGTTAAATAAAATAATTATTTTTTAACAAGCAATTCGATGAGCTTGGTAGTTGAGAGGTCATGGTTGCCTCGCGACTAGCGTTGTTTTTGTTGAATAGCGGGTTCGAATACTAAATCCTTTTAAAACCCGTTTTGTATAGAGTAGGGGTGTGCAATCAACGGCCAGCAAGGAGTTTTTATGTGGCTCGCCAACACAATCAGAAAATCTGCTTTAAACTGATATTTTTTACCCTTGCGCAATCAAAGACTCTTCTCTTATTTCTCACTATAATAAAAACAAGATATCAATCATTGGCATGGCCAAGTAATTTTAGCGCGTTTTTCACATGTTGTATTTTACAATATTGCAACAATGAACTTTTTACCAACAGAAAGTGTAGTACTATACCACTCCTCTAAATGTACTACTATTGAGCTGAAAAGAAATAATGACACAAATCTGTATCAGCACTGTAAAATTAAAAGAGTAAAATCAGAGCCTTTTATACTTGTTTTCTGAACTTTTTGTGTGAAGATTTCCTCATTTTTGTGAAGATTTCCTCCAAAATGCAAATAGATTTTTTTAAAAAACTTTTTGCAAACAATAAACTTACTAGGTAAAATTTCAGAAAATTTTGTTATAAAAAAGTGAAATTCAGGAAAATTTGTTGGAAAATTCGGGAAAACTATGGGAAAATTTAAATTGTGATTCGGCTCATCTAGGGCACAAATGCGACCAAATGCCGAAAACCCGAGGTCAATTGGTTGCTTATTGGCTGAGAGAAAGGTACGACAAAATATGGAACGAAGACGAAATTTGCGTCCTATAATAGCGCTTTTGTTCCACTACGTGAAAAACGCGCTAAAAAGTACCTGAAAGTGTTTTTACTTACCTGAAAGTGTGGGCAATATAAAATTAAGACATTAAATAAATTGAATAAAACTGCCACTATTTTATTTAACTTTTATTTGTTATGTTTTTAATAGTGAATGCAATCGTTTTTAAAAGGTACGGCCTTCCGGCATCCTCCATCCTCACAATGTAGCCCGCGTGCCAAAACAAGCTGCCCACCTCTGATATAGAGGAGCTGATGTACGTTTAATCTGTGAAGGCTTGAAGTCTACATATTGCGTGGTGTGGAAACATGGAGTACCAGCTCAGGCATGATCCTTGTCACCTGACTGTGGCTCTTAACTACTAGGATTAATAACAAAAGTTGGTTTTAATAAAAACAAATTGTATGTTTATACTTATGACCACACGATAGAAGTGAAAACTTCTGATTTATTCTGAACAAGAGAATCCAATTGTTTGGATGTTCTACGCTTTCTTTTACACATTTTTGCATGCGGCCGTTAAGTAGTTCTCTTTTTCGGGAGCATTCGTCGGTGGATTTGTTTATTTAAAGGGCAAAGTTTAAATAATTTTACATATGAGCACATACGATTTAAATGTGAATTAGTCTAATTATTTAAAATACTTATATCTAATTTAGAAAATACTTATATATTATACTAGCTGTTACCGCCCGCTTCGCTGGGTATTTCATGATGTTTTATAAATTTTTACTCCTTATATATATGTATAAATTATTGATATCTAAGTCCTAGCATTAAGAATTCGATTGAATTGAAAAATATACTTATACCTGTAACTGTCACCTGTTGATAAAAAAAAAGGGCAGAACTCATCTAATTTGTATTTTCTAAAAATCTCTAAAATTGAAGCATAGAATAATGTTTGCTCTTTCGTAACTCAAAAACCAAGTGGATTCCCGCAAAACCAATTTTCGGTGAATCTCTACTCCGTAAATTGAACATGCAAGCCAAATTTCAAGTCTAAATCTAACAGAAAAAAGCAAAAGGTTTACTATAAATATCCCCGTAATCCCGTTGAGTGCCGTTTTCCAAAATTACTGCTCTTAGCGGATTTCAATTCAACAAAAGAAAAATGCAAACCAAATTTCATTATTATAGTCCTTGTAGCTCGAAAAAAGTAATTTTTTTTGTCAATATGTCCCAGTAACCCCCTGCAACCCCCAGAACTTGATTTGCTTAAAATTTATTCTTAGTGGTTCCCTATTCAACAAAAGAAACATGCTTAACAAATTTCAAGTATATGGGTCTAACAATTAAAAAAAGGAATTTTTTTCTGTAACTCCTCTTGACCCCTCGCAAACATCTTTGGGTCAATTTTCATTTTACTCTTTGTTAGAGGAACTTTATTTCATGAAAGGAACATGCCTACCAATTTTCAAGCAGGATGATCAAGTAGTTTAAAAATGGAAATATTTATCGATTACGCCTCTTAATCTCCCGAAATTAAACTTGGTAGTTGATATTCGCGAAACCCATTTTGTAGCGGTTCTCTACTTTACGAAAGGAATCTGCTATCAAATTTCAAGACTGTACGTCTAACAGTTTAAAAATGGGGATAATTGTCTATAACGCCACTTGAACCCCCGCAAGGGCACTTCTGGGTCTGTTTTTCACAAAACCCATTTTGTAGGGGAATTGCACTCTATGAAAGGAATCTGCTTAGCAAAATTTGAAGGCTGTGTGTCCAATTAATTAAAAATGCAAAAAAATTATCATTAACGCCCCTTGAACCCCCGCAACACCACCTAGGGGTCGATTTTCACAAAACACATTTTGCAGTGTATTTCTATCCTATGAGAGGAATCTGCTAACCAAATTTCAAGACTATGAGTCTAATAGTTTAAAAAAAGAAATAATTTTTTATATCTACCCTTAACCCCCCGCAACACCCCTTGGGGGTCAATTTTCTCCAAACCCGTTTTGTAGCGGATATTTACTCCATGAAAGAAACATTCCTACCAATTTTCAAGCAGGTAGGTCAAATAGTTTAAAAACGAAAATATTTATCTCTTACGCCACTTATTCTCCTGCAACGCCACTTAGAGGTCTGTTTTCACAAAACCTTCTTATAGCTGATCTCTACTCTATGAAAGAAATCTCTTTATCAAATATAAAGACTGTGCGTCTAATAGTTTAAAAATGGAAATAACTATCTATAACGCCCCTTAAGTCCCCTCAACGCCACTTGGGAACAATTTTCACGAAACCCATTTTTAGCGTATCTCTACCCTATGAGAGGAATCTGCTTAATAAGTTTCAAGACTGTACGTCTAATAACTTAAAAATAGGAATTTATAACGCCCCTTAAACCCCCCGCCCCCGCAACACCCCTTGGGGGTCAATTTTCCCAAAACCCATTTTGTAGCGAATATTTACTCCAGGAAAGAAACTTACCTACCAATTTTCAAGCAGGTAGGTGAAGTAGTTTAAAAACGGATATATTTATCTATTACGCCCCTTAATCCCCCCGCAACGCCACTTAGAAGTCTGTTTTCACAAAACCCGTTTTGTAACTGATCATTATTCTACGAAAGGAATCTATATATATATCAAATTTAAAGACAGTGCGTCAAATAGTTTAAAAATGGAAATAATTATCTATAACGCCCCCTAAGCCCCTGCAACGCCACTTGGGTGTCGATTTTCAGCAAACTCATTTTGTAGCGGATCTCTACTCTCTGAAAGGAATCCGCTTCCCCAATTTCAAGATTGTACATCAAGTAGTTTAAACATGGAAACAATTATTATTAAAGCCCTTAACCCCCGTAACGCCCCTTGCGTTTTGAATTTCGGAAAATCCTTTCTTAGCTGATGTCTACTCTATCAAAGGAACATGTCTACCAAATTTCAAGTCTGTAGGTTGAATAGTTCCAGAGATTTCGTGATTAGTCAGTCAGTCAGTCAGTCAGTCAGTCAGTGAGTCGCTTTTCTCCTTTATATATATATATATGTGCGCATGTTACTTACTTGCTTTCACAACAATGCCAACGTTCAAGATAACTCGCAGAGTTGGTAATCCTGACTTCTGTGTCGTACGAGCTGAATTGGTAACCATGTGCATATAATTTCATATAATGTCGCAAATACCATTGCGATAGTAAGTAAATACCTTTTATATGGTTTATATAACGCCGTATACTATGTAAGGCTAGAAAAACATATACTCTGTGAACACTGTTTACTTTTCTTAAGATTCTCTAAGAAAACAAAAGGCTTACTTATTCCAAATAAATGTATTTATTTTTTTTCTCGTATTCCCTTCGTTGTCATCACTAATATAAACAAAAATGTGTTGACGACTTTCTCGCCAACTAATTTCACTGAAATTTCGGATTTTAATTCTTTTGGCACACTGTTGTGCTTAAAGATTCTTTCTACTGAATCAAAAATAGATCTCATGTTTCGTTTCTTCTTATTCTCGATCTCCTACATAAGAATAACCTTTATTTCCCCAATAATTTTCGATTGCACTTTTCTTCTCTCGTTCACTCGCTGGAGTGGAGTGAAAATGAGCTGCACGACAGTAATATTTAAATAAAGAAAATAAAACTTCACGGACAAAATTATGCAGAAATTTTTTACTTAAATAAAACACGCGCCTGGAAAGTTTTCAATTCAAAACTAAGCTCACGTCGCCGATCCGAGAAAGATTGCCGAGTGGAACCGATAAAAACCGAGTAAATGTAACTCACTTTAACCTGATACTTCATTTAAATCCACTCTACAGCAAAATGCGCCTAAATAAGTTATCACTTCTAAGAAAATCAAATCAGTAAGTAACGAAATGCGCTTAAATTGCCCAATTATCTAATTAGTTAATAAAGACTGCTGTGTGTAAAATAAGTTCTTGAAATAAATTCAAAATATTTATTAAAAGCTCTAAAGAATTAATTGAAGAGTAAATTAAATTGAAATCTTATGGAAAAAGAAAAAAATTATTTTTCTCAACGAATTGAATACAGAATTTTAAATTTTAAAGCATTTTAACTAGTAATAATTTTTAGTGATATTAGTCCATTCCGTCGTGGATTGAGACCTAATTTGATATTTTTTACCAAATTCGACAGGGAAAGATGAAAAAAAAGGAAAATCTGTAGTTGTGTCAAGTAAAATTATAAAGTAATTTAATACGGTGGACTATAACAGATTTGAATATGGTTACAAATGTGTTTCACACAATTCTCATTTTTTTTTTTAAAAAAAAAAGAAAAGAAAATTACATGTGTTTGTTATTTTCTTTTATTCCTCGAGTGTAAATTAACAGAAGGATAATTTTTTTCAACAATAAATAAAATTAGATTTGTTTTTAAAACTATAATTGTATTAAATTGATGACTTTATTTTTTAAACTGTGACTTAGTTTTTTTTTTTTTTACCTCTCCAAAACTAAACTAGAAGCAAATCCCCAATATTAAATTCTTGGGCACTTATTTGGAAGTTTACTGAAAAATGGGACTCTCACCTAACTCTTATGTGAAATAACTTACAAAATATATCCAAACTTATATCATACAAGCGATTTAAAATGAAATTCTTATCTAAGGACAATTGAGTCATGTGATATAATAATTAGAGTTGTACAATGTAAAATAAAATAAAAAGAATCGGTTATAATGAAAAATATTACGAACTATTGGAATGTTTTAATTATTTTTACCTGTTTCTTATCAAACCTTTTTGTAAAGTCACATTTTTCGAATTGAATTCAATCCATCAAATGCTTAAATATTTACTTGATTTCTTTTTTTGAGACTCTCTGAAAAATTCATTTTATTTTAGAATAAGATGCTGACTCCAGTTGTGTTTTGATCTCCGAGGTAGTAAATTCGAACAATTCCTGTGGCAATTAATTGTAGTTGCAATTCTGACTTAGAGCAGTGATGAATTGTTAGTATTGCAAGCAAGCTTATCGTGTAATAAGTGTATTCCTTACTTCGTATTTCCCTTTTTCATTCCACTCAACATCACACCCTTGATAACTGTTTTTTCGAAGTACTCCGACTAAACGTAGTTTGCGACCCCATGTTCTATGTTGATTTGTCGTACCGATGCTGCCTACTATCACCCCTCCGAATTTATAGGTCGAATTCAACAACACCCTGTATAGATCCATTGTGATCCCCTTTGTAGACTTTACGTTAAACATTCGAATTACGATTCTTAATAGTATTATCTATCTACATAAAAATGGATGTTTTTGTATATATGAAATCGCTTTACTCCAACACCGTTCAACCGATCGATATGAAAATTGTCATGTATATGTATTTTTTGTGGAGAAGGTTTTTGTGCTATCCTCTTTGTTGCAGCTCCCACCAGGTGGTGCTAGAGTAACGCAACTTCTGCACAGTTCAATAAATCGTGAAGTTGCCAACGTGGAAACCAAAAACGATGCCAACTTGGCTCTATCATCAACATTTCGATATGTTTCCATCGAAGCGCCATTATAATGCAAAGAACGGAGTTGCTTGCGAATATTATAAATTTAACGTAAAACAAATACAACAGAAAGTTATATTAGCGTATTACACATCCAGATATAAATTACTGACACTATTTTAAGTGTTCATTACACAAAATTTGTAACAATATGTTACTTTTGCTGAGCAGAGATTAGCTTACTAAGGTATTTTTCAAAATCGACCCACAAGAGAGTTACGGAGCGTTATGAATAAAAAAAATTCTTTTTTATCAGCTATTAGACCTTTATACTTACTACTTAACAAATGTGGTTTTTTTTGTTCGCTGAGATATGCAAAAAGCTTTTTTCTGTTTAATTTGCAATTCACGTAAAATTAACTCATTAAAAACTTCTTTATCCTTCAATCTGCATTGTTTAATTTTTCAGTTCACCCGTACAAAGAACGAGTGTACCAGCTACTTAACTTATAAAACTCGATTAATTTATGTGTACTTTACCATAAAAAGTTTAAATAAACAGAAAAAAAATCTTTGACATAACACAGAAAGTAGCGATTTTACTATGAATAATATTTTCCTGTTATAAAAAAGGAATATTTCTAGTATATTGTTATTACTGCGAGCTCCCTCTCTTTCTTCTCTGGATATTACTGATATTGTATTTTGCCTTTTATACACGCAATATTTCCTTACGCCTTTTATTTTACGCGTAATATAACTTTTCAACGTGAAATTAATCTATTATATGCTACGATTATTGCAAAAACTTACAGGTATTATGTTGATATTGCATAGTTTAAAATAAATTGTAGCTCATATTAAGAATTCAAATCAGACACAATAGAGTTTTTAAATTTCGATAGAAAGAAGCCCGGATGGTGAATGCACAAAGTGAAGTAGAGCTTTGCTATCCAGTCTTTGATTGGATACCTGGTGCCTTTTGAGAACCACCTCGAAGTCGTGGGGGGGGGGGGATAACCTCCATCTAAATCAGAGGTTCCCAAACGTTTTGTTTCAAAGACCACTGGCCATGCTTTTTGATTCTGGGTAGACCCCGTCTTACCTAATATTGCATTTTTGCAAATTTATTAACTTAAATGCCTTTTTGACTGCTGGAATAGAGCCAATTACTTTAGAAGATTTAAATTTCTGACTGTAGTGAAGTATAGTGTTTAAAGCTTAAGAAACACACATATTAGTTGAATTAAAATTCAATTGATTTATAAAAGTAACTGATAATCAAACAAATGTTTATAGTAGGAGGGATGAATCTGGTTCAATATTTGGCATCAATCTTTTGTCAGGCTTAACCCTAAATCTCCTTGATTTTAGTATAGTGTCCAGTCTTTTTCATTTATTCTTTTTATCTCACAATACTTCATAATTCGGGAAACATTAAGAAGTGTGTCTTTTCAAACCCAAATTGCTGATATCTGTTTCTAAACTTTACTGTAAGATCTCCGTTACTGCCTATTCCGATCAGTTCCTCTTGTAATTTGCCTTTTTTTTTTCAATGTGATCTATATGAATTCATTGCCTAATGTGCTAATTACCACAGTCGAAGCATTCTCAAACCTAGTTTCAAAATCTGAATAAAGGGCATTTAAGACCTTTTCTTGGCAGATTGTCTGTGGTCGATTGAGAAACTGGGGAAATGTGTGGCGTCCAATATTATAGTTCCTTTAGATTAATTCTGGCAAGAAACGTTGAAATAATAGTCCTTGTTTTAATAAATGCTGTCATCCTGTAGCTGCAAATTAACCTCATCAAATTTAGTAAATAAATCTGATAAATAGGTAAAATCTGGCTTGCATTTGGATAATTTTTTTTTTAAAAATTAAAGTTGTGATCTGGTTTAATGAGAGCCACTTTCGTAGAACCCCATTTACACTTCACGGACCCCCAAGTTATTTTTTCATTGACACGGACCCTTAACAGGCCGTCATATGTTCCTAAGGGTCGATATAGACCATTTTGGGAATTACTTATCTAAATCTTTCGAGGCTGAAGTTAATCGTGTTGATATGGTGTGAGGTTTGGAAAGTAGGGTGGACCTACAACGGCCTTGTAAGAAATATATGCATAGCTTGAGTCTAATGGTATTTGCATTTTGCTGCTTTGAAGCCGTACGTTATAACAGGTTCCTTTGATACAAAACAAAATATAAACTATACGAATGAAGAGATCAGGATTGGCGAAAAAGTTTAAGATAAGGAACAGATTAAGAAATTTTTTTTGCACGATAATGTGCACCGAAGATAATGAAATCCAAATCAAGAATGATAATTGGATTTTTTATTTACAAGCAAGAAACAAGTAATAAAATTCAATTTATTATATGGACATCCTTTAAAAATGCGATAAAAATATTTTAGGTGACAAGAGTCTAAAATCGCAATACTAATGAGTGAGGGCTTCAAAACAACTATAATTGCTCTCAAATTAATGTAAATTAACTCTTGTGTGAAGCATCCTCTAACTGTTATTATTATTATCGTGTATCGAATTTTGGCTTTGAAAAGGCAAACCTATTATTTGACCTGGATTATGAAATATCGTGAGAACGTTTTTAATCGTTTTTCCTACTGAAAAGCAACGCCGGTTGCCAATCTCCAAAACAAACAAACAAAAAAAGAAGAAAAAAAAGAAAAACTTAACATTTATACTAACAGAAGAGGTTTAAGGTTAAAACTGACAATATCAAAAGCAAATGTTGAAATTTTTTTATTGTAGTACCAAAATCATCCCTCCCTTTAAAATCATTCATTTATTTATTTTATTTAACATTTATTTTATGTATTAATTAACTTTTAATTTATTTAACATGCGCTTTTTAAATTTTAATCACTATACTTCATTACAGTTAGAAATTTAATTCATTTAAAGTAGTAGTACCAGCTGTCAAAAAGACATTTAAGTTGATAAATTTGCAAAAATTCAAAATAGTTAAACAGGGATCTACCCCAAATCGAAAAACATGGCAAGGGTTCTGTGACACAAAAAAGTTTGGGAACCTCTGATTTAAGACAATGTATTAAAAATTTGGTGGGAAATTCTTTGACAAGAGAAATCAAATGTATCAATTTTGCTTTTTTGCTGTCGATGTCGTACGGCCTTGAATTGATATTCTTTTTCTATTTGTAACGGTTACGGCTAGTGTCAACAGACAACAATGGAGTAGCGACAACTTTATGGATAGAACTAATTTTGAACAATCTTTCATTCCTTGCAAGTGAAAAGTATTCAAACGATTTGGAAGTTGACTGTTGTGTAGTAAAAATCAAACATGGATCAGTACTTGTTTGATTTGTCACAAAAAAGTGCTGTATTTAAAAAATGCCAATAAATAGTAATCATTCAAAGACACTTTTCCTCTTTCAAGAGGTGATAAATAGATTTTATTGAACATTCTTTGCAACATCAACAAAGCGTTTTGTCAGTGTAGTAACAAAGACATCCTAAAAAGTTTGTTACATTATTGGTAATCATATGAAACCGTAACCGTTTCTGTCACAGTAGTAACAAAGACATCCTAAGAAATTTATTACATTATTGGTAATCATATGAAACCGTTCACTGATTCAAAAACTGTGAAGGAATGTTTCTTAAATTGTTTTAATTCAGTGTTACTGTGACAAAAATAAAAATGAATAAAAAAATAATAATTAAAAAAAGCAAATCAGAAGTTATAATATTTGATCAATATTCCCTATTTTAAACTCCAATGTTATTTTGGTCTTCAAGCCTTTCTCCCCACCTCCCACCTCCCCCCAGTTTAACCTTACATTGGGTACATTAAAATGGCTACATATGTAATGCGAGTAAGAAAAAGTTGAATACCTCTGATCTAGATTATATGAAATTAGCATAAATAAACTGATTGAATAAAACATAAATAAATTGAATAAAACTACCACTATTTTATTTAACTTTCCTTGATTCATTTTTATGATACAATTAATGACTTTTTTGAGATACAAATTTCCCTAATGAATGCAATCATTTTTAAAATGTGCGGCCCTATACGATACCCTCTGTTTCCGCAAAGGGGACCTCGAGCCAAAATAGTTTTCCATCCTTGAACTACGCCGTAGAATCAGTTCAACCCTTTTAGCCATCTTTTACCCGACTCTATTTTTTCTCTCACAAAAAACCAGTTTCTTCGGGCTTCAGCGTCTTCACTTATCCATCACATCATTTCTGCATGCTAACATCTTACAAAATCATTAATATTATGGAGAACGTTGATGTACAGCATTATTAATTGAGCCGCATGATTAAATTTTCATTTATCGTCTGCTCATGTTCTTGAAGTGAATATTAATCTGAACAAGATATTAGACAATAAATAAAAATGAAATCTCGAAGCTTAATCAATAAAGCTGCATCGACATTCTCCATAATACGACCGTTTTATTAGAATGCAGGGTGTTAATTTGATATCAGAGTGCTACTTACTAAGTTGTTGTTTATGTTCAAAATGGTGATACCTAAATATGGCTACTTGACATTTTATCGTTAGTAATGTGGTTGCCATGAGGAGATATATAAGTTAATTTTATTGTTTTCCGGTAGCCTTATTATTTTCAGACGATTTTAATTCGATTTCTTTAAAAATTGAACCATTTTCACTGTAATCATTTTTTAAACCAGCTGCTTCAGTTTTCTGCTGTATTTTATGCTATTTTTGAATATGGATATTTCTGATATCAGTGGTGAGCACCAGGATATTTTTTTAAAAATAATAATGAGGGCATGTCTTTTGATTCTTGTTCAAACTGCATTTCTGCTTACTTTGATAAATAAGCATTTTAAACATTCTTTTCGATGAAATTCATGAAAGGAACTCACAGTTTTTGGAATATTGCAAGTTATCAGCAATTATTGACATCCATTATTGATTAACTTTTTATATATTGTGTAATTATTTTATGTTTAATACAATATAATTATTATATTATATTGAATGGAAATTATTATTATATTATATTATATTGTACGGTTATTATTATTATATTATAATATTATTGTATATAATAATTATTATTATATTATATTATTATTATGTATAATAATTATTATGAAAATTTATTATATGATTATAATTATTTTATATAATTACATTATGATGTATACATTATTATATTATACAGGATACATTATATAAAATTATTATAACACTGTAGAATGTTTTGCTGTGTGGGAGTGCAATGCAGATTTGAAGTATTCAAATGAAGACAACTTCCAGGTAGGTCAAGAACCCCCTTTATTTTTGGATGGACAGTAGAATAGACTTAAAACATCACAGGATTACATAAAAGCGCATAATCGTACAACAACAAGGCGTAAACTCTCATACAGAGGGCGTAACAGACTTCTTCACAGTTACATTTATCCTAACGGTTACAATTATAACCCGTTGTAATATATAAGTATTATTTTTCTATATTGATATTAATTATTGATTGCTATTGGTTATTTTCAACCTATTTCTATATTCTTTATTTGAAATATATTTCAAAACAATTCTTTAAAATCATTTTCCTTTCGATCTGTTACAGCTGGGTCGCCATCTTGGATTCCATAGCACTCGACTACAAGCACTGCTTGGCGCGATTAAGGAATCGCGCCAAAGAGCACTTGGCACAAAAAGCATTTCTACATCAAATTAGTTTCGAACGCGGTTCCGAGCATTTGTTTTTACTTTAACATTAAATTAACTTTAATAATTTTAAAAAACTATATACACACAAAAAAAAAGTTTAAAAGAAGCAATTTAAGACTATTCCCTTCCAAATATTTAACAAGGTCTTTTTTTTGGTTAAAATGCTTAAAATTTTAAACTTAGCCATATACACAGTAATTTACTTCTCTTAGTCCAATAGTTACAAAATGATCTCATGTACTAATATCTGAGCTCACAGGTTTTGAAAGGTTGCAACAAACTAAAAATAATGCATGTCACAATGGGCTAAATTAGGGGTCGGCAACCTTGTTGCTGCTGTGAACCAAACCATTCTTTCAATAGGATTCAGGGTGCCGCACAGTTGAAAATATTTAAAATAATTCTATTCCCGTGGCAATCTATGCAGAGTTATGGAATAAGGGTCAAAAATGCAAATTCAGAGATTTATTTTATATTAATTTTGTATCCTTTAAAGATATCTATTAACACAAAATACAAACATTCCTCAACAAAAATAAGAAATTTAAAATTATACATATACACTCTATAACAAAAAAAAATATACGACGCACCAGAAGTTCTCCGATAGAGACAAAAATTGGTGGGAAGAAATATTATGTATAAATCGAAAATAATTAATATTTCAGAAAAATTCAATGATTTATTTCAGAGTTACATAGTTACAAAGTAACGAGCTCAGAAAGGTGTTGACCCTCCTCTAGTCTGGTTGCAAGCTGCCATACGACGTGACATAGAGTGAAAAGCACCCTGGTGTTCTCCTGCGGTATTTCTTTCTAAATTTGCTCCAATTGTCGGGTTAGATGATCAACATTCCCCGGTAGATGTAGACGCCTTCCCATCATATCCCAACCGTGCTCGATTGGAGAGAGATCTGGCGAGGCTGCCAAAGAAGTGCTTGACAAGCTGTAAGGCAGTGCATAATAACACGCGTCGTATGTGGTCAGGCCTTATAAGGGCAAAGCAGGAAAATAAGGACAGAGTATTGCAAAAGGAAAGGTAGCAAAACAGTTCTCAGAGTGTCGTCGATGTCCTGCTTTGCTATAAGTGTGTCTCTAATGACGACCAAAGGGGGCCAAATGTCAAAAGAAATAGTACCCCTGATGGTAACTTCTAGTTGAAGACCTGTGTGGCGTGCAATAGCGAAAGAAGGATAGGCACGCTGTCCTGGTTGTCTGCAGAGTCGTCTTCTATGATCGTCAGGACACAGTTGGTAGCGAGATTCGTCGCTAAACGCTATACGCCCCCAATCCAACCTGAACGAACGAAGCATCGCTATAATCTGGCTCGACAGTGTGTCGGCGTGAGTGGCAGGTGGCGTAGCGGTCGGTACGAGCGTACATTTGATCTATAAGCCGTATGTAAATGGTCATGGTGGATACTCATGTGCGGGTTGCACGTCTGATGGTTGATAACGATGAATCAGGCGCTGTGACGACTGATCTGACAATGAATCTGTCCTCCCGATCTTCTGTGGCTCTAGCTCGACCACTACCATCATGACGCTGAAATTTGCCATTGTCCACCCATTCTTGCCAGCATCTTCTAATGGCCACATCGCTTTGACCCATATGACGAGCGAATCTCCGACGAACAATCTGCCTCTTTCACTCCAATGATACGACCTCTTTCAAACTCTGACAGTTGCTCGTAAAGAGCCTGGAATCCTACGACAAGGCATTTTTCGGTCGTTGAAAGGTATCCTATATCGCAATGCTACAGAAATTTTGACCTTCAGTCGAGAATAGCTTCTTATAGACACCTGCTGCGTGCGCAGTTCCGATACGCTGTAGCTCCCACTATTCATTCATTGGACACCAAATTTTAATCATTTGTATGCTAGGTACAAATATCTTTGCATACGAAATTTCCTTACAATCTGACGACTCCTTCCTGGTCCGTCGTTTTTTTTATTTGTTTGTTATAGAGTGTATTTTGAATAATGTATATTTTAAACTTAATCGTTAAAGTAAAAAATGAACAAGAAACTATAAGTTTTTCTTCAAAATAGTTAAATATTTTACTGCGAGCTTTTTGTCCTAGCACTTCTACATTTTATACCGCATTATTAAGGGTATACTTTGTGACTTTATATTTCACATGATACTGAATGTTTAATTGAATTCACAAAAAAGTTGTTAACCCTTTCGTGAAACTTGGGAAGATTACTTCCCGCCTACATTATCTTACAAAATACACATATGAGAAGCGTAAAACCCATTATAATATATCTGTCTTGCTATTATAACGATGGGAAGACTTATTTCCGCTTCAGTTTTGTGCATAATCCAGCGATTATGAGATCTGTAAATCGGACAAAAAATATGGTACTAAACAAGAAGTACCTTGTCCAAAAGCTTTTGCTGTATATAACATGGGAGTTGATCGCTTCGATCAACGAAAGGAAAGATACCAAATAGGAAGATCTGTAAAATAGAGGCATCGTGTCTTTTATTTCCTTATTGACCTTGCCATCATAAATATTTTTATACTATGGCAAGTGAACAAAAGTAACAGAAGTTTAGACCAGCTAACGTTCCTTATAGCATTAGTTCGTCAGCTAATATACGAATATTCCTCAAGAAAAGAAAAGGCTAGTTTATAAGGAAAGAAGTGTGTAGTTCCGGATGATGTGCACTTAGCCAGTGTGGGCAATCATATGCCAAAGATGGTTTCTAACGATAGACGATGTAGGAAACGTAGCAGAAAGTTAAAAGAAAAGAGCACCTTCTGCATGCGTGTAGAATGTGATGTCCCCTTGTGCATTGCAGCATGCTTCTCATCTTTCGTGGCAAATAATCACCCTTAAATTTAATTTTCTTTTTGACGGTGAATGGTTCCGTGAGAAGTATTCTTCCTACCTGTAAAATTTAAATGTAAACATAAAATTCGTCAAGATAAAATATATTTCCTTAAATTCTATTGTTTAATTGTTATTGAAACATAAAAAACTGCGAAAAATTCAAAACAGAAATAAACGACCTACGAGAGGGTTAAACAACTTCTTTGCAAACTCAAAATATTTTTCATATGAGGAAAGAATTTTTACTTAGAAATGCAGAACCAAAAGCGGGAAACTGAGCTAATGCAATTTTCTCTTCAAGCAATTAAAACTCTCCAGAAATGAAGAGTGAGGGAAGGAGGGAATATTAACGTCGCGCTGTTCAGCAACACGAGGGCTTTTGGCAACGGACCGCGTAATTTTGAACCATGGTCAAGTGACGCGGAAGACACCTGAGCTTGCACCCCCTTCTCCTAACTAACACACCACACCAACGGGAGGACGTTTGAGCTCTCGACAGATTTAACGTACATCGCTCCCCTACACGGCGGGTCTTCAGGGGTACTGGGATCGAACTCATGACACGCTAGCCAGGATCCGATGCCTAGACCACTTGACTACTGCGGCCCTCCAGAAATGGCATCCAACAAGTTAAAATACCTGTCGATTTATTTTTAGAGCGCAGATTCTTCCAGATTCTGCATTCTAAAGATATCACAGAAAGCTTCTAGATTTTTTAATAATTTCGTAAATTTTCCTTTCCATAATGCTGAAAATGTTACTTCAATAAGCTCCACTCAAAAACTTACAAATTTGTAGGGAGATGTACAGTACCACTAAGAACTGTATCGCATGCCATAGGTTGCTTCCCTTATGCTAAATTTATATGACGTCATAGTCACATGATAACGAGAAACACGTGTTTCCAACCAAACAGTTCATAAATTCATGTGAAATCATAGTCACACGATAAATACAATCGTATGTTCCCAGCTAATCAGTTCATGAGCTTTGCTGTTGCCAACGTTTTTGCTTTTTGCAGAAACTTTCTTTTAAATAGTACGTATTTGTCAACAATATTAATGTGTATAGATAAACGAATACACGTGTAGAACGTATGAGAATTTTTTAAGAAGAATTCGAAAAACTTTCTTGAAGAGTTTTAACAATTGAATATCTTTTCCTAATTTACTTTTTTCAGATTGTATTAAAATTGTACAAGTAGAACAAAAAATCTAATGTAGGTTTGTTTCGAATTCGATGGAAATCACGTGATTGCATTTATCACGTGACCGACATGAATTTAGCCCATTATACGAACTACGTAATTAACAATTTGAGTTCACGAACAAACTTCCCATTGCGTTCTTAAAATGTCCTTAAACTAGGTTTTAGAATAATAGAGTAAAAGTAAATAAAAAACTACGTAAAAAAATAAATTCCTTTTCCAATAAGTTTAACTCAGAATTCATTAAAAAAAGGGCGGCTCAAGTACATATCAATGTTCTCAACGTTATTTTTCTTGACACTTATTTATTTGACGCTAAAAAGAAATTACAAAATGTTTTTGTTCAGTCAATTTTGCACTGTCTCAAAATTTGAAGGTTATCTGTAATAGACATATGGGCAGACAAGATTAAAATTTTAAATTTCTCCGAAGAAAAGATGTTTGGTTACTCCATGCCACTTTACTTGCTAAGTTCAGATTATGAAACCCTATTTCATGACGAGTTTTAAATAGCATATTTTTAAGCCAGTTTCTCAGAAATAAATGATAATAAAAATCTGCAGGGAGCATCGGTCTCAGATATTCTTGAATTTTACGAGTGTCACAGCAAGATTATTTAAATTATAGTAAAAAGAGTAAAAAAATGTACTGAATTCTTAAATTTTTTCTTCTGTATGCTATATTATCCGTGATAGTTAATGGCTATCTTAAGAAAGGCTGATTGAGCAATGTTTAAAGTCCTCTTGTTTAATTTTTAAGAAAGAAATTTGCATTATATATTTATGAAATCAATATTATTTGACTTAAGCGATTTTCTGTGCGTTTTAAAAAAATATTACGAATTCAGAAAAAAAATTGAATTATAAATCTGAAAAATTCAATAGAGCTTTACAACTATTTGGAAATTAAATATATATATACTTTTCGTATGATACGTAATGATGTTTGACACAGTTTCTTGATAGATTATTTATATAAATTTTTCATGAATGAATCTACGCACTTTGACACATATCATAATGAAACTATCTATTTTCTTGAAAAATAATGACTGTGAACTATGACTTCAACAAATCAGAGAGCTTCTGCATAGATAAAAATAAAACTTGCACCGTTTGGTTCTGTTTCACCAATGCATTTGGGACTTGTCTTATCGTCTCAAAATGTGTTAGCATTTTTAAGGGCTTAAGACTGTCTCTAGTAACGCTAAAAAGTATGATCGCATTTCTGAACATTTGTTTCTGAATGAAAATTGCTCAATCTTGAACATCCCTTTCCGACTTGACAAATTTATAGGAAGCAGCATATTTTATTACACTCTTCATTTCTATTTAAAATGATGCAATTTTTAAAAACAAATATTGTGTCCCATATTTCTTCTCCTGTATTGTAATGTTAATTGGGTTTTATAACTTTAAATAGCAAACTCTAAAGTTATTGTTAAGTGTAGCAACCTCTTCTTCAGAAACACTAGGGCCTGTTACTGGTCAAGTGAAAGACCGTACTCTGTGAGCCTCCTCCATCTTATTCTATTTGGAGGGATAGATTACCAACGGTTGACTCCCTGGTTCCTAAGATCTCTCTCAACAAAATCAACCCACCAGGAAAGGGGAGGGGCTTAATCTTTTTCGTGTTCCTTGAATTTTTGAAAATGTCACTAACTTAGTTGGATTTAAATAATTGTATTTAAAAAGGTGTCCCCGCCATTCAATGCGGCCAGCCTTTATAGCTTTAACAATGTCCAATTCTTTAAAATCTTCAAATAGCAACCTCACTTAATATTAATTTTTATTCTAATAAAAAATTTTGTCTATCTTAGTTACGGTTATTATTTTTCTTAACACCAGTCTCACTTAATTTCACACGTTAAGAGAATTAAACCTTGAGATTTAACAAGTTAATTCGTGAATTGCAAACGAAGAATACATTCATGGCTCACACGAGCGTTTCTCAGTGGCTACGTGGCGTCAAGTTTTTCTGTAAGATCACCTAAACAATTTCTCAAAACAACTATTACTTCTTTTTACTTAACAACGGGACTATAACGTCCATGTAATTTCTCCCATTGTAATTTCTCAGCTGAGAGAATGTCGAGATTTTTCTGTCCCTTTTCTCTATTGGCATTTGTAGTGAACAAGGCCGTGGGTAGCCTAATGGTTAGAGTATTGGACTCCAGTCCGGAGGGTCTGTGGGTTCGTTGCCAAATCCCACCAAATACCCTCTGAGTGCACAAGGAGTACATGCTCATTCAATCTGTGTGTCTGAAAGTTTTGTGTATGGTTGCAGAAGAAACCCGGGTGCAAGGGGGCTTGAGAATATTTCCCTCCCCTCTAGCTCATGCCTAAATTTTGGAGGGTGAAATAGGTGATGTCGCCATCTATCGTGTAGAAGTCCAGCCTGTCTTAGACTCTGGCAACTTTCCTTCCTTCCCTTCGTAAAGGACACAACAACAACATTATAGTGAACGGAAGCATACTAGGCGCTTTCCTACATTTTAGATGTATTAATAAAATTGTTTCTACTTTTTTTCTGTCATAACTACAAGGGACGTTCCGGAAGTAAATTTCGTCATTCTTTTGAAAGAAAAGAAGGTACACCAGATGAAAAAAATAACAGCCATAAGAAACAGTAACGTCTTAAGACTCTTCGAGGCCCTGGGCTCTATGCGGAAATAGGCCCTACCTGAGACCTTTAAAAGTCGACAGTATTTAACCTTCATTGTCAAATACTTTTTCAATCGATAATTTGAAACAAATATATGTGCATGATTCACAATCTCAAAAACCCAGGCACAAAACGGCTCAACCGATGGCTACATTTCGACTAAACGAGTTGAATAATTGTTTATGGCAATAGGCTTAGGCCAAGACATGGACAACGGCCATCACATAATAATACAGTCTTACCACTTTTGCCAGTTAACATGCAGTTTGAAATTCTCTGTTTTTCGGAGAATATGTACGGGAATAATATTTGATCATTAAAATTATCCGGATCATGATCTTATTCAGACAGAGTTGAGAAGGAAACCAGGCCCCCACCAAAGGTGAGGCTCTGGGCCCAGTTTGCCCATGCCTTAAGACGTCCCTTACAAGAAAACCTCCTCCATTACTAACTAAACGATGGAAGAAGCATCAGCATAAGAGGAATGACGCATGCGCAGAGCTCCGAAGTAAAAAGAGAGGTTGTAAACCGACGTGTCTGGGGTTATTCAAGAACAAATCACGAAAGCAGACAGACTTCAACAATCGAAGTGTTTGCAGTTTTCCGGAACGAGAAAGGACACCTAGGACTAATGTGTTGGTTCTCCATGAATGCCTACAGACCGTGTATGGGAAAGAAAGCGACAAATGGTTGTCCTCTGGTGTTGCATTTTCAGTGAAGGGAAGCAAATTGAGCAGGATGAAGGTCGAAATGGGAGTCTTTCCCCATCCATGAATAAGAACAACATTGTTAGGAATGCTATGATGTGTTGGTTTACCGAACAGTATCTGCAAGAGGAGTGCTGAGAAACCTATGGGTCACAAGAATGTAAGAATGGGAAGAAACGTCAATAACTCGATGCGGTACGTGAAAGAGAGAATTAAGTACATTTTCAGAATCATCCCATACGATGAGACAGGCGTGCACCCTATTATCCCAGAAATCAAGGGTGACGTAGAATCATTCCGGTTCACCAGTGAGGAGACAGTTCTTCCAAAACAATGCTGAGTTGGAGCTGGCTGGGCGACATTTCCTCGTATCGCAGAACACAGATTTTAACCAGAGGGGTTTCTTCAAATCGTTTGCATGTGACGATAAATGACTCAGTATCATTGGTGAGACTTTATCGAAAAATAGTACATGGTGTAGATTTCCCTAGGCCATGTATTTTTTGTGACAATGAATTTTTCACGTAAAAAAATGATGAAACTTATTTTTGGAAAATCAATCGAATTTCCACGATGCATTTCTTATGTTACATATACAAGAAAGTATTAATTGGTGACTTATTTATAGATGCTCTAGCTGGTATAGCCGTTCTTAGAACAAGTGAATTAGAAAAAAAAACAGAGAATGAAGAGGGAAAAAATTTATATGTGTTAAATTTAAGTAAATTGCAAATTAAATAAAACTAATGCATATAACCAATAAGCATAGCCAATCACAACTCCCCTTCAGAGTCTATTTTTGCAAAAACCTTCTTGTAGCGGATCACTACTCCACAAAAGGAACATGTCTGCTAAATTTCAATTCTGTAGGTCTAATAGTTCAAAAATGGGAGTACGTAGTAGGATCCAAAAGTTCAGGGACAAGGTGTAGAAAACCTTACGCTTGTCAAATTTCAAGACTGTACGTCAAATAGTTTAAAGAATCATATTAAAATTTTATTTTCTTTATTTAAACATATTATTGGAATAATCATATATTATGTTGTTTATATTTCTTATTTTAAAAAATATTCTTAAAAGGTGCACAATATATAATATATGCAAAAATTTAATTTTTTATTTATATCGAAAGAATAGGTATATTTTATGTTATCAAATATCTCTTAACGGGGTGCTTAATCAATATACACTGCTGGCCACACAAAATGCAACACCCTGAAGGAAGCAGACAAACCATGTGAAATTTACACCATGCTTTGGCGGCGATGAGATATGCAAATCAATAGCATTATAACGCAGGAGCTTGTCACAGGAGACCGTAGCGCCACCTGCAAGCACTATATAAGGGGAGAACAGATTGGCATTTTGAAGCATGGCAATTGTTTTTTCATGCCTTTTTTTAAGCGTAAGCTGTTTTCCTATGCCTTGTGGATGACATCGAGCGTCTTTCCACTAAGTTTCTGAATTCGAACGAGGAAGAATAGTAACCTATAGGGATTGCAGATTTTCCTTCAGAGAATTTAGTCAACGTGTTGGATGAAACTAAAGCAACTGTGATGCAGTTCTGTCATCGCTGGAAGTAGGAGAAAACGACGGACCGACGGGGCAAATCTCACCCACCTCGTTGCACCACTGCCCGCGATAACAGGCTGATTATGCAGATGGCAGTGATGGATTGCTCAACCACATTACGAATCATAGCACAACAGATTCAGTCTGTTCCGCATCATTCGGTGTCATACATATAACATTTGTATATGTATGACACCAAATGATGCAAATATATTCTTTCACTTTTTTCCATTGTCCCCATTCGTACTATTCGATGCTATTTGCAACAGAATGGAATGTATGCAAGGTGTCAATTGCTTTGTTTATCCTTGACTGGAAACCACAGATGTTTGCGCCGCCAATGATACGATGAATGGGGGTCATGGACAATGGAATAGAACGATATTGTGTTTACTGATGAATCCCGCTTCTCCCTGCAACATATCGATGACACCCTAATGAGAGTCTGCTGAACTGTTGCGTTATGCATCGCCCCAATAGTCCTGCATTCAGTTTCATGGTTTGAGGCAATATTATATACCGCACTTGTCTAGCACAAATTACGGGTACACTGAACAGCCAGCGCTACATCTTTGGGGGGTTGGAGCCCGTAATTCTTCCATACATTCAACGCTTGTCATCAGCCATAGTTTAACAGGATAATACGCAACCACACGTGGCACGCATTTTCAAGACTTCTTCTTTACCCATCAGATTGAATTGCTTCCTTGGCCACCCTGTTCTCCCGATGTATCGCCAATCGAAAACGTGTAGTCCATGCTTGCACAACGACTGGCCCGGGATACACCACCTGCTGCTTCACCAGATCAACTTTGGTAATATGTGAAAGTAGTATGGACTTCGGTACTCCAAGGATACATCGAAAGCTTTTTTTGACTCTATGCCGAAACGTGTGGCAGCGGTTATAGCCAACAATGGCGGCCACACTAACTACTGATTTTGTCATCATCCACAGCTCACAAGAGGCTGTAATTTTAATCGTTTGATCTTTGTACAAGATGTTATTTGCCAAATAAATTTCACTGTGATATCTTTAATTCTTCTTTGTGTTACATTTTGTATGACCAGCAGTATCTAATAAAGCTCAAAATCTGTAATTTTGACCTCTATTGCTTAATTCTGCATGCATTACCGCAGGAATCGAATTGCTTGAATTATTTCTTACTAAGTGGCACCCTGAATCATATTGGTAGATTGGCTTGGCACACCACCACAGTCGCAAGGTTGCCGATACCTGCTATATAAGAAAGAACATGCTTTGGCTAGACTTAGAAACTAACATCAAGAGCAGATGCAGATAACTTAAATTCCACAAATATTTCTCAATAATCATTTTCATAAAGATCAAGGTTATGTTGCATCATGTCCTTAGAAAATAGCCTTATGGGTCTGATCTATAGTTTGACTAAAAATAAACAACAAAACTTTAATAATAATTTTTATAATAACTTTTAAAATAAATAAATGCAATTAATTTTCTTTTTATATCATTAGACTCACAACAAATGCAATCCCGTGTTTTCCGTTGGAGTCAAAGATAACATCAATCTGGTATTTACCTTTTTGTGTTTGTAAATTCCTTGTGTAATTTCAAATTTTAAAATTAGAGGTAATTATATTCTATCACGTGTTAAGATTCTCTCAAGTTATTTCAAAACAAGCAAACAAATTATTTCAGTTTGATCTTTTCCTTGTTTTATGTAAGTATTTTCAAGTCATGTACATTTTTCACCTACGTAGATTATGTAACACATATCTTATAAGAAAGTTTTTCACAATATTAAATTTTTTAAAAAAGCAGACGTTAGTCTATTTGGTTCTGTATTCTATAGAGAAACATCAGATTTAATTATGAGAACTATTACAACTGAAAGTCTTTTGAGCCACAAAATCCTTTCGTGAGTTTTTTCGAGAATTTACAGTAATAATGATAATATTTTCAGTTGAAAATAAGAATAAAATAAATAGACTATTTAAGATTTAAAATATTTTTTAAATAGTACAAGTACTAGTTGAGGTTTGTTTTTATATAAGTAGATTAATATTTAGTATGCTTTTATAATCATTTTTTCCAGTACTTTACACACTTTCATTTTGCAAAGTATTTTATGCACATGCATAAAAAAGTAAAATGAATTTTCCATTTTTTTTATATAAAAGCCTTCCTAGATTCTAAAGAAAAAGTTAATGCTATTTTGAAGAAAAGAGAATAATGTTAGGAATTGTACTTTTCTGTTAAAAGGAAGGTATATCCATATTCCCCGTTCTAACTAATGGGAGCTTATCTTGAAACGTATCGAATTTAAACTAGAGTAATTTTTTTTAAATGCCGATTACTGTGTGAATATTTCAGTTAAAGAAAGGGAAATATTTTGTTTCTTAATTTGTTTTGTGTGAGAATATGGCTTCAGATATTTCTGGGACTACAAGAAGAAATTGAATATTATTTATATATCTTTATGTATATATATAAAAACCCCGTGTCACGATGTTTCTTCGAGATGAACGAAACTACCAAACCGACCTTAATATAATTTTGCCTACTGGGTGTCATTTAGTTCAACTTAGAAGATATGATAGTTTTTATCTCAATAAATGATGGCAACAATATATATATATATATATATATATATAATATATATATATATAATCAAAATTTCTCTACAAGAGAGAGATGAATGAATATGATTAATACTTAAAAGAATAACATTTGCTAGATAACAAGACAACAGAATTTAGAAGGAGATATGAAAAATTGAAATAACAGAGTAAAATATAAAAGAATGGATGCTTCAGTATTATCAACATTGCTGACTTAGGACAGCTTGTATACATAAAATTTTCTTTAAAAAAATCTTTCTGTATAAAAGTGGGTTGAACATGTTTTTTGGCCAGCCAACCTTCCCCTTTTTTCTATTAATAATACCGAACAAATACCAATTGGAAATAATGGATAGGAAATCTAAATCCATTATAAGGAAAAGGTAACTTACCAAAAAATTGCATACTGAAATGCAGAGCCCGCGCTAAATCTGAGTACAATACACAAGTTATTGCCAGATTCTGGATCCAAATACAATTTCAAAACAAAGCAAAGGCTGAAAAATAGCACTTAGCAAAAGTATGAAAAGAATAGAAATAATAAAATAAGAAATGTAAACATACTACCATTATCTTAGAGACTCTTAATATGGTTTAAAAGTTATAATAAATTCTAAAAAAAAGTAATTTTATCTAAAACTAGAAACTGGGGGTATTTAAAACTATCTAGGAGAAGAATAATAAATCTATAATATAAACCTTTTAAAGTTATGGAAGTTTAATCCTTACTATTTAGAATTTCTTTATTTAAATATATATTAATAAAATTAATTGGGTATAGTTTTGAATTAAACAGTATTTAGTAAAATGTTTATAATTTTTCATTTTTTCTGATTTATTAGAAACTAGAAATTTATTGCGTAGTGTGTAATTAAGAACAATATTTCTGAATATAGATGCATGCACATTACTCTCCCAATGCGGTACTTTTATAATATTGAAATTAAAGTCTTCTCGTTTATCATAAATATTAGTAACTATTTTATAATCTTTTAATTTAATTTCTATATCAAGAAAATTTGCTTCGTAACTGTTACTATTTGTCTGTATTAAATTAAGATATTGTGGATAAAAATTAATATTAGTTATAAAGTTGTCTTGCTTGCCAAAAATGATTATATCATCTATATAACGAAAAAATTAAAATTCTAAGTTGTCTGTGAAACTATTTTCAAAATAATGTAAATATAAATTGGCAAGACAGTTGCTAGCTGGGCCACCTTGTGGTAGACCCTTAATCTGTTGATAATAATTACCATTATGATAAATATAATTCTCTTTTAGAACTAACCTAAGTAGAGAACCAAATCTATATATATATATATATGGGAATTGATTCCTCATTCTCCGCAAGAATGCAGCACCTTCGTCCCTGATACTCCCGAAGGTCGCAGATCACAAAGACAGACAGGAGTTGGACCGGAAACTCTCGCGAAGGAATTCGAATCTTTTACACATTATTTATAAAGGAATGGGACTTCAGATAAGAGTAAAGTGTTTAAAATATAATCATAATTTTAAAAATTATAAGCATATGAAAATAAGAAATGTTTTTATAAGAAATACTAATTAAGTTTTACGTTGCGCATGTTATTTTCTAAAATAGTAGCTTTAATTACTAGCAATAAATTGATTAATAAAGTTAAATGTATTCTTATTACACTGTTGTATTTTTAAATAATAGAATAATAAATTATATTTTTTAAAAAATAAAAATATTACATTTTTAAAAGTTTTTTTAAAATTTCAATATTTTTCAAATATTTGTAAATACCAAAGATATATTATTCTTATATTAGTAGGACTTAAAGATTATGATACATTTTATTAATGTATAAAGTTTTATACATCAAAGGCTACTATTTTAGAAAATAGAGTGCGCAATGCAAAAATTACTTAATATTTATTACAAAATTATTTGTAATAAATATTAAGTAATTTTTACATATGCCTATAGTTTTTAAAATTATTATTATATCTCAAACATTTTGTACTTTTTTAAAACCATAATCCTTTGTAAATAATGTGTAAGATATTCGAATTATTTAATTTAAATTTAAAAGAAGTATACCTGTTTGAAAATTGTTTATATTTTCACCCCTCGAGACAAAATTAACACCCCTGAGACCCCTTAAACATACTAAAAACTAAGGTAAGTAGTGAAATATGGCTGCCTTAAATCTGGCGAATGAAAGCAACGCATCCTAAGTAAATGAGAGTTATATTCATCACTCTAAAAGCTGCACGAGAGCTATTGGCAATGGACCTCATTATTTGAAACTATGGTCAAATGACGAAGACGACATCTGAGCTGGAGATATTTTTTCCAGTTTATGACATTTGAAATCACGGAACCTATATGCTTTTTTTATTCAAGTAAATGTGCTTCAGATTTAATTCAAGTTTAACATAGTGAACTTCACACAAAAAAACGAATTCTTTAACTATTCGAAAAGTTGCAACAGTTTATCACAGGTACTTAAATTTTCAAAAATGGTTGCATGGAGTTTTGATCTTCTTACGAATAAGAAGGATCTTTCAGTTAGTGAGATCACAAATACTTGATCTTTTCAGTGAAGTGGCTACATTTTAAAATGACTCTAAAGAAGGTCATTCGCACTTGATGGAAACGATTTTGATAGTTAATTTTTATCTATAAATGTCGTATTTCTTAGGACGATTTGCTTCTATCTGATAGCCATGGTCTTGACAACACCTCTAGCTCGAATAATTCGTGAAAGTTAATATTTTTTTTAATACTGCCATGCCAATTTTACTCTATTCCTCTTAAACCGTTTTCCAAGGTCTGTTCGGTGCCCTTGGATGTCGCTTTCCTAAGACTCATTTAAATAAACTGAAAGTACAAAAGTCCATTGGAGAAGCGTCAGATGATATTACAGGTGTTTCTTCAAATGGGATACACTTTATTCCCCTGCTCTGATTCTTTATTCGCTAAATAAACAGCAGCTGACTTAGACATGTGATAAGAAGCTTTGTCCATATGAAGGTCGAATTTATCAATTACCTTTCCATATTAGAGTGGAATTTCTTCATCAAAAATTGGTTCTTAAATATTCTGCGGATAGTATAATGAATAAATTTTGGCTGTACTTGAGACTTTTTTGATTTTTAATTTGCCATTGTAACAAAATTCTGCAGCTATCATTAATATCTTTGGGAACTTTTCTGTACACTGACGAGACATTTCGTGCGCTCATTTGCGTCAGTTGAGCAATTGAAAATTGATATTTCTTTGTGACAGATCTATACGGGGTTCTACTAATCCCTTCATGACTCTTTAAGGAAAATATTTATTTCAACCAACTTTCATCGAGTAAGGAAACGTGATTATGTAAATGAAGTATATTATATAAATTCTGTTTTCACGAGTTTGTAAGTTGACACGTTGGAGTTGGCAAGTAGGAGTTAACATAAAGTCTGCGAGTTAGTTGTTAGTTGAATATTTAAAGAGAGTGGAATTAGTAAGAAGTCTTGGAGTTGTCCAGGAAAAAGATTACAGAGCGTGGATCCCACGACATTGATCAAGCCGAAGAGATCACCTGCAAGTTTCCAGTGTAGGATCCGATGCATAAAAAGTACAATTAATGTGCGCTTGATTAAGTAGAAGTTAGCTTATTAGTGTGCGACGTAGTTATACATATTTGAGAGTATTTAAGCTATCTTAGATTCAGTTGAGAGTCTGTAGTAGTATCCCCGTGTTATAGAATCTCCCCTCTGCGCTCTACTGTTTAATTATCTACCTTAATTAGATTTATTTTGTGTCTGATTGATATTTGAAATTAATAAATTGATTAGATTGAAATCATGTCTGTGTATCATTCAGTTTCTCCCACACATCTAGCCGGGTTTACAGATAGACAAGGGGGTTCAGATGTAAGCAGGAACCTTTATCACTTAAATATACCCATGCCTCATCGAGTGTTACCACAAATTTCCATTTTTCAGCACCTAGGTTATATATATATATATAATTTTCTACAATTAGCTTTTTTCTTTAAGCAATACGTTTTCAAAAAGGAGACAAACTTTAGGTTTAAACATAATTTTTAACTTTAAATCTTTATGAATGATTTTATTACAGTGCCGAAAGACATCCCTAGTTTCAATGCAATGGATCTTTGAGTGGGCGGAATTTCTTTTAAGATCAGAGACTTCACTTTGTTGATAGTTTCTTGTGTTTGAACAGTCTTAGGATAAAGTTTAGCGGTCATGTTTTCATTTTTACTTTCACTGGGAGGTTTTTTCTTTCAAATTTAATATATTATTTAATATATTTCTTTTTTTAAATGCAATAACCGAGATTTTTACGCCGCTTTATAGTTTGTTTATACAAATAAATTTCTCCTCGGAAAGTCCAATTACGTACCTTCGAACCATCTACCGATTTAGGAGCCATTTTCAAAATATATCTGTTATTTTGCACATTCCAATCAAAAGAAAACATTAGCAGACGATTATTTTGAAATTGTTAAAATTTTATCTCAAAATGCAAACGAGAAAATAAATTGCAAAACCGTTGCCATAAAGTACGAACAACCTTCTTTATTTATTGACAGTATATTTAAGCAGTTACATTCAAAAATACAAAAAATCATACGAATCCGTCATTGTTTTGGAGAATTTCCGACTTCAGTTACCATTTCCAATCTTAGTGTTAACGTAAACTGAATCTATTACGAATCAATAAGAAGTATCTAAAATAGATTTGAAAAGGCACGTGTCTTTCATAACATTATGAATGAATGCTTAAAATGAAAATCAAATGAAAATTCGAAACAGAATACTATCAAATGCAATGAGATCACGATGGAAAAGAAATAGAAAATAGCAGTCAAATCATAGTATAAACTTAGAGCCAAGAAAAAATTCTTACGCATTTTCGTTTTTCTATTTTTCTTCCTTTATAGTGTTGAAACGTGACTGGAAACCACATGTACCCTCAGGATAGCATTTCAACTTACGTCACTAATTACCTTGGAATTTTTGAAGACGCATTTGTAGTAAAGCGTTTTGAAAGTGGAAAAAAAACCCTTTCGTATTCGGGCTTAATCGTGGGTCCCAATTACCGCAATGGTTAAACTCTCGAATTGATTCGTCGAGAAAGCCATTCGGACTTAATTTTCTTTAGATATGTACGTCAGATACCTAATTGGCATCTTACGGGGTCAAGGCCACGCAGGCATCTACCCTATATTTACTTTAAGATACCGATTCCATAGTTTTCATTGCTACAACTCTGTCATCAAAAGACCTTCGAAAGAGATGTACGGGGTACAGAAGTACGCATATAAATATAGAACTACGACATTTATAAATTTATAATTATGGTTTCTTGATGAAAAGTAAAAACAAAGGGTTCATGACGTGTTTGTTTCCAAGTCAGTTAAAAAGACAGCGTATAAAGTTATGAAGGAATATTTATATCCCTCTATATATATATATACACACAGGGCCGCTTTTCTGCTTAGGCACGATAGGCACGTGCCTCGGTCGCTAAAGATTTGAGAGTGCAAAAATTGGAGGACTAAAAAAAAGGGAAAAAATCTAAATTACAACCAAAGTACCACCACCTAGCGAGCCATGAAAGAAATATTTCTGTCATAAGAGAGTAAAAATTGAAATGAGATCTACTATAAAAAAGAAACTTGACAGTTTGATGTTGCACTGCCCTCAAAAAGATCTTACAATGGAAATTTATTACAATAATGTTATTAATGATTTTGTAATGATCAAAGCTCGAAGAAAACCTTTGTTGTTCAAGTACAATGACAGTGACTCAACAAAAAATAAGGATGCCTGAAAGTAAAACGTAGCAAAGCGATAAGTGTGATCAAAAAGATGATAATTAACAAGTTAAAAAACAATTCATACAATAATGTATACTGTAATTGCAAACTATTTCATTAATTTGCGCTAATTTGCAAGGTGGGTGGGTGGTTTGTGATTCGGCAAAGTAAGAAATGAGCAACAGTAATCAAACCATGCTATTATCCTCTCCTTACGGTTGTCAGTCCAGGACACGGCGGGTCCATAGGTGGTGTATAATGGAAAGACTCCTCAAAGAGCAAAACCAAAGAAAGGGAAGAGAGTTAAGAGAAAATCCCTCCTAAACCAAAACTGGCAAGGTAAGAACTGAAGGAGGGGGCGTACAATTTGAGGTATCTAGGGCGTCCGGGAGGTTAAAAACGGCCCTGCCTCTACAACTATCATTTTAGCGTTGAAATTATAATAACTTACCATCACAGTTATTCAAAATATTTTTAGATTATTAAGAAAATCTTTTAGTATCTTCTTGTGATTAAAACTCTGGCAACTAAGCTTAGCTCTAAATTTAGATTATATCACTTACTTTGCAGAATTAGTGCAAAAAATAGTGAAAAAGTATCTTTTATTAATATAATCAACTTTTTAAATGTATAGTAATCATTATGAGTGTTACAAATATATATAGATAGATAGAGATGTTTCAAATGTTAGTTAATCAGAATAAAAAATGAACGTTATACGGAAAAGTGTTAAAATTTGAAATTACTGCTTCGTGATTGATTTCGCCTTATAAATGTTGATGAAGTTTCATTGAAAATCCAAATTTTGAAGAAATACTCAATATAATGTTTCAATTTCTAAATCTCGAGTTTGAAAAAAGCATGTAGAGAATACCTAAAAGAAGTAATGGAAAATAAACGCATATAAGAACATAAGAATTTTTTGAATAATTGGATCTTTTAAATTTGCGACAAAAGAAGCCAGGTTAAAAAAAAGAGGTGTTTTAAAGACCCCGAGGTAAAAGGATAAATAAAATGGCTGCTTCATATTTCCTTGAAAACTGCACACTAATTCTTTTAAAAATATTTTTTTATAAATCTTTAAAAATTTCTTAATTTTAATTATGGAAAAAATAACGATAACGTAGAAATAGTGAAAAGAGTTTACTTGTATCTATTTGCATCATATTTTCTAATAAAATGCATAAGTAAAACGTCATAGAAAGTTCTTTACCAGAAGGTGCTAGTTTTATCATTATTTAACACCTGCTTAAATATTAGGAGATTTCCCCTTCTCTAAAAACATGAGTGAGTGAATATTAACGTCCCACTGTTCAGTTACACGAGGGCTTTTGGGGACGGTCTCTGAAAACATGAGCTTATAATACTAATTCCAAAAGCAAAGAAGCTAAAAATAATATTAGATACTTTAGTTAACTTCCTATCTCAGGGAAGCTTTCAGTTCATTGATTTTCAACGTTACACAGGATGCCGCACATTTGAACCACGTTCATGCGACGTTGATGATACCTGGGCTGGCATCTCATGCTTCAAACTTTCATACCAACTCCATATCTTCAACTTCCTATTTGCTATGGTGTGGAGGTTAGAAGAGGGAGTGTCAGCTCAGATGTCATCCTTGTCACTTGACCATGGTTTAAAATTACGAGGGGTTTTGCCTATAACCCTCATATTGCCTCGCAGTGCGACGAAAATTAACCCTTCGTCAGGCACGCCCGGCCTGAGAGACCATCACCCTCCCCACTAATCAGTTTTAGTTCAAAACACTGGTCGGGCCGTCTTAGGTAAGATCTAAGGAAAGCAAATAAACCAAATTGTATGAAACAGAACCAGTTAAATGAAAACAAAAAAAAATTAAGCCAATTCCTACTTTGAGTGGATGAATAGAAAGTGTTTTATTAACGATTGAAAATTTGAACAAGATATATATATATATATATATATATACTAGCTAACCCGGCAAACGTTGTTTTGCTATATAAATTATTTCTATTAATTATTTTGGTAGTCAAATAAAAATAACTAACACATTGAAAGTATGTGGGGATGGGGTATATGACTGAAAGAGGAATGGAGCGCTGTGAACGATGACGTCCTATAAAAATAACAAAACATCAAGCATTCATTTTTTGAAATCTTTGTACTTTTATTATTTTAACTAATACATTTCAAATTACATCTCTATCACAAATTAATGGAGTGTACGATATTTTTAGTGTGAGTTCATCTTTAGCCAACACAAACAAACTAGATGGTTTACCCACGCGAGAACATGCCGCGTATAATTGTCCGTGTGAAAAACATGGTGTGCCCAAAAATCTAAGCCACAAACAGACATCGTCTCACCTTGAGACTTATTTATTGTCATTGCGAATGCCAATCTAATTTGAAATTGAATCCGTTTGAATTGGCACATCTGTGGGAATAATAGGAATTCGTGGTAGTAATACTCTTCTCCTCGGAACTTACCATTCAAAATGCTAGCCACGACAACGTTTTTCATTAATTGTTTAATGACTAATCGCATGCCATTGGACAGCCGTTGCGGGTTAAAATTACGAAGCAAATAACCGGAGATCCAACCTTCTATTGTAAATGGTACGGTCCATGCCTGGCAAATCCAATGAGTTCAAAAACTCTACTGGATAATTTACAGCTTCGTTGGTATCGCAAACTGTATCGATAGATTTGTATGACATCCCTGGCAACAACTGTTATCTTGAAATTCAAATCTTTGATGTCCACATTTATTGCTGCCAAAATTGCTCTTTCTGCCAGCCACTGATGATTCAAGTATTGCGTGTTTATATCGGGAAATATTTGGTCAATGAGAGCATTTTGCGAGTTAATGATTGTGCAGGAATTGGTCAGCAATTTTATGCACCCAGTGTTTTCATGTACAACTACTTTTACATCACCGATATCTAACAGTTGTTTTGAGAATGTTTCAGCGGATGGATCTTGAAGCATTTGAACTCGCATATTTACTTTCAGCTGTATTTTTTCAACATTACGCCACATTGGCGATGATTTCAAGCAAGCGTTGATCTCATTAGCGCACGTTGAACGTGGATTGACGTGACAATGGTTCAGGTGGTGTTTCATTTTCTGGTAGTTGCACTTTTCCTGACGCGCAACACATCCCGGCTGGCTCATTTTTTAATTTAAGTGCATTACTATGCTGACATTCCTTGTCCATAGCACCAATTTCCACATTCGAATGAGCGTAATATTTAACATCGGGCTCATACTCGAATGCTAGACGACGGAATGAATCGGATGCAAAAGCTCGATGTACTTGTGGCGTTGTTGGTAATTTGCTCTGCGTGTGTCAAATATGAATCGACACGCTTGTCTTTGTTTTAATCACCTTTGTGTTGATTTTATTCAACTCGTGCCTCTTGTGATTGCGATTCACGCAACTGCGCCATGTTCACACGCATATCTTCCTTATTCTGTAGGATTTTTTCACCGTTTCTTTGAGTTCTTCTATTTCGCGTGGCTGTGCATTTAGTCGTTCGACGGCCCAAATCAGACCCTTTGCGTCTGGCTGGCATTGTTCACTGTACAAAACACACAAATAGATCAAATTGAAGTACTTAGTGCTAGAAAACAATATACTGATAATGTATCTGTTCTTTTATTATTTTACCAATACTTTTCACAATTATAAAATACGTGTATTGTGAAACGTATACGTTATCTTTTAATTGAAATGATTCCCAAAAATTTTGCTCGTACTGAGTATTACAGTTTTATTAACTGTCATTTTATTATGAATAAACTAATAAATAATAAATAAGAACTCATGCATGTCAGAAAATATTCAGAAATGGTTTATACAGGTAACACAATAGTTGTTGTTGGCGGGAGCTCGTGACGTTTTGAAAACTATTGATTTATATGAGATTACTTAATTAACGGACGTGATAACTATCTTGAGCAAAATGGTAATAACTGATCTCATGTCATTTATTTGAAATGATGATAACGAAGTAAAATCGATTAAGTTTTTCGCAAATATTTTTGATACTTTTGTTTTATAAACGGATGCAGCATATGAATTTTCGAATTAAAGATATGTACAAAAAATGGGGAAAAAATTAACTTTTCACTCGCCAAATTTGGTGATTTTTGATTTGTTATAGGCACCTCTTTTGTTAGTGTAACCCGTGGGCAGGGTGATTTGGACGGTGGAACAGAGAAAAGTCACATCTAACGCGAAACCGATTTTCGACGCCAAGCGAAATAAATGGCGAAATAAACAACACACAGAAATAAAACAATTGCGCGTTTTAAGGTTTTTAATTAATATCTTTTCAACTAATTGCAATATCGGAATGAAAAACAGTTTACGTCCTATTCTCAGACCTACTAAATATACGTACAAAATTTCATAAAAATCGGTCTAGCCGTTTTGGAGGAGTTTGGTTACAAACACTGTGATAGGAGAATTTTATATATTAGATATATATATATATATATATATAAGGAAAGAGTAAACTAATAATGGGAATTGAAAAAAGAGAATGATTTGTCTGCATGTTGTACGTAACAATGCACACCCGGTTTGGCTAGTTTGGTTGAAAAGTCGGTTTTCGACACCAGCTTTTGTCATTGTTTTAACAGTTACATCGTTACAACAATGGAGACGACTCTAAGTTGGTGCCTAAAATCAGTAATTAATTTAATTAATTGGTAATTAATAAATTAATATTTGAAAAAACTGCATTAACAGCATATAATGTATAATTCATAAATATACACAAAATAGTTATAAACCTAAGATAGGAGAGAGTGAGCTATTATAAGAACTTAAAAATAAAGCTTAAATCAAACAACCAAAATTTCTAATTTGAAGCAAAATGAAAAAGAAAATTAGACTAACAATATATATATATATATATAAAATGGAATCAAAGTAGTATAAAGTCTTTTTAGGTGTGAGATTATCATTGAAGTATAAAAATCACAGATTAAACTTACTTTGAGTAAAATGAATGATAACAATAAAAATATCTTTAACTTCCAAGTCATGACACAATCAGGCTCACTCGGCCTCACAAGCCAAAGGGGAACGGGGTCAGGGAAAGCCGGGTGAGGTTGAGGGTAGATTGGACTGTGTCTTGCTACCCACCACCAAGAGTCAGGAAACTATTGGCAAGGGCATCCGCGGGGTAGGAGGGGCATTTAAGAAGCTATTTTGCTGGCCTTTCAGGCCAGCTTCACCCGACGGATGTTTAAATTCAAATTAAATTAAACCCAAGCTCCTATTTAATGCCTTTGAATATTGGCGGTTCTACTCAGTGGACTTAATTCATTATCTGCTAGTGTGGTACTTATAAGTACTACCCACTTTAAAATTACATAGAATAACCATTTTTTACTAATATTCTGACGATACTCTTAGCAGGAATTCGCTTTTATATATATAATTCTACTCTGCTAGGATATATATCAGCAGTATCTATGATCAGTATTTTAGTGGGGAAAGGCTAATTGTTTTAAAACTGAAGTTGCTTTTCCAGCTGCCATTTTGATTGGATCTGCAAAAGTAGTTAAAAGTCAAATTTTGTCTCATTTTTTTATGTGTTAGTTAAGACCTCAGAAAAGGATTTGACTATTTAGTTTAAGTGAGCTGTGTATATAATAGATTTTATATTTGAATAAATGTTGTTGTTGCTTATGCCCCTTGATCGACAATAACATGATATCAAGGTTCACGAAAATCATCTCGGCTAAAGGCTATATTTTTACGCACGCCTGTCGTTAGCCTTAGATTTCAGCACCATGCCGGTGACAACACGATCCGGCCAAATTTTGAGGGAGAACACTGTGGGGATGGTCAGGAACCTCACACCTCTCTTCCACCAACCTCACGAGAGAACATGCGGCTCGACGGCTATTTAGAGTACCCCCATGCCACGAAGACACTATACGTTTTCAAATATCCATGCCTTCGGGATTCGAACCCAGACCCTACGGTACCGCAGTCAGCGTCCCTAACCACAATACCAGATGTGTGGCGAATAACTTTGTGGTGTTTATAGGTACCGCTAGTAAATTGGGTGATAGAGAAAGCCCTTCGTGTTTACTTTTCGTCCGTGCAGTTAATTGTTTTTTGTTGCATCATTAGTAAAATGTAAAAGCTTTATGCTTTTTTTTTTAAACTTTTTTTTTTTTTAATGTTTTCAAAAAAAAATTTTAATTTGAGTTCAAGTTTGCTTTTATTGCCGCGCATCTAAATGAAATATTTATTCTTTATTCAAAAATTAATATTTTAGTTTCTTTGCGTGTAATCAAAATTTAACAAACAGCGACAAACCAACTACTCCTACCAGCAGACTCTATGAGTGAATATTAACGTCGAACTAATCAGTTATATTCTCAAGGGCTGTTGGTGACAAACCTTCTAATTTCCAACCATGGTCAAGTGACGAGGACAACACCTGAGCTGGCACCCTTTTCCCTAACGTCCCTTCCTCACAAACTGTGGAGAACTTTTGAACTCTCGACAGATCTAACGTGCATCGCTGCTCTACACGACGGATCTTTAGCGGTACTAGGCACGTGCTCAAGACACGCCAGCCACGACCTTGACCACTAGGCCACCTCTAAACCATGATTTTTACAAATAAAACGCCGGTCACTACTCAATCATAATTACTCGATTACTGCGGTCCATATACGGACTGCTTATGAATAGGATTTCTTGGTATTTGCATGTAGAAAACTTTTCAGCATGATAATACGTTTTCCAGTTAAAAAACTATTTAAGACGCCCTTATTCAAAAAAAAAAAAAAAAAAAACGAGGAAGTTCAGAATGTTAAAAAGAAAAATTTACATACTTCTGGTCATTAAAGGCATTTTTGACTACGTATAGAGGCCTAGCATTCTTAGTTTTTTTAAGAATTCTGAACTTGCGAAGAAGTGAAGAAAAAAATGCTCAAAATGTCACGTCAAGCAGCTAAGAAGCTCACATAAAAGTTGATTCTTCTCTAAAATACCGGGAAATCATTGATGTGAGTGTGTCAAATGACGGTACATGGCAAAAGCGAGGACATACATCTAACTTAGGGTTAGGAATAATCATCGATGTCCTTAGTGGACTTGTCCTTGACTTTGAAGTATTGTGGAAATGCTGTCAGAATTGTGTAATTTTTTTTGTTTAACATTTATAAACCCCGTGCTCCACGCAATGTATAACACGGGGGCATACAACACAGACAGAAGAGAAAGGATTACAACACAAACATCCATGCCTTCTCCGGGATTCGAACCCAGTCCCTACGGCACCGCAGTCAGCTTCACTGACCACTATACCGGATGGGCGGCAATTGTGTAATTATTGGTCGAGATATGGGAGTCGATAGTGCGGAATTTCACATGTGGCAACTAGGCTATGCGGATGAGTGTGACAAAAATTTCGATGGAACTTCTGGAGCCATGGATGATGTGGAGTCTAATTATGTGGAGACGGTCAAGTAGTGGTTGCCAAATGAGATTCTTTTCCATGCTGAGTGATGGCGACTCAAAAACTTTTCAATTTTTGTCAGAAAATAAAATATATGGCTCCGGTGTAAAAATCGAAAAGGAGAGAGAGAGAGAAGAGTGCTTAAATCATATTGCGAAGAGGCTAGGCACATCGTTAAGCAACAAAAGAAAAGAGTGGAAGGTGACTCTTGGTGGGCGTAAGCAGGGAAGCTTTACAGATAAAATTCACAATGTTGCAAAATTACTACAGTAAGGCAATAAAAGATAATGTTCCTAATACCAAAGAAAATGAAAACTGCTATATATTCCAGCCTGATGCATTTCTCGTCAACTGACGAAAAGCCTACGCATGATAAGTGTCCTGAAGGAGAATCCTCATGGTGTTTTAAAAAAGAGCAATAGCCAAAGGTGAAACCCCAGGGCCATATAGTTCCATGAGAACTTGCTTGTCGCAACAAGTGGAAAAAATTATGCCTGTATATCAGAGTTTAGTTCACTCCCCTATCAGCAGAATATTTTAAAACCAATTTTTGAAAAATGAATTCCAACCTTATAACCCTTTAAGACCCAACCCTCAAGATCGTGCGGGTAAGATATTCTTATACGTTTTTGCTTCTGAAATAGTCCTATGTAAGAAAATCTCAAATCGAGCGATTGAGCGCGTTTTTAGAAAGTGTAAGGTATTAGTTTTTATGAACAGATGGTGATTGTAGTCCATGTTTTACTTTTAACAGGCAAATCTAGCTTTATTTACAAATACAACGAAAACACGCCTTCTTTCCATCTGTCGTAAAAAGTTAATTATCGATATATTTCTAACTGATTGGATACAAATTTTTGTCTTAATGTTTAAATAGTTGTAAAATAATAAAAATAATAACTATACTCTATTAATGTTGCTTGTAAAACTCAAGATTTCGTTACCTGCACGATCGTGCGGGTCGGGCGTTACTTGAGTCACTGCACCCGTAAAGGTAAGTACTTACCCTGTGAGTTTTCTTTTCTGTTTCAGTAATTTTGATGGAATCCTACATAAAAATGAAATACATAATGTAATTAATACCAAGTTTTCTTGAGAGTCACTATGGATGTGTTGAGTCCCTTTTTTTTCTTCTCTCGCTGTGTTTTGCAATTATTTTTCTTTTTCGTGCCTTTTTTTGAGGGGTATGGCATTTTTATCCTTTTCACAGATATCTGCATCCATATCACTTCTTCCTTACCCCCCCCCCCCACCCGAAAAATTAGGGTTTTCCGGTGGGAGTTGGTAAGGTATGTTTTTTATTTTATTTTTAAATAATAAACTTTTCTGATACATTTTATTATTTTCCATGGAGAATACTGTGTTAACTTTTAACCAAAAAGTTTTTCGGGTGTCTAAAAGGAAACGAATTCTCACACAGAATAAATTTTGCAATTGATGAATAGATGAGATTCTGAACTTAGTGATCTTTTGGGTGATAACTCTGCTGGGGGCAAAGCATATGAACATAAGCATAGCATAGTAGAGGGAAAATCAAGTTCAGATCAGAGCGATGAAAAAGACATGGAAATATTTTTTGTATAAAAGAAAACAACTTTGGTATCGTCCTCTACCATCAAAATCTCTTGAACCCATTCATTTCATTGTTATAGTTTCAGTACAAACAAGATGTAATATCAAATGAGAAATTCCTCCAAAAACTCAAAATGGATCTCCTAAAATTTAAGTTAGAGATAGCTGAAGCTTTAGCAGCATCTACACCTACCAACAAAAGTATTTTAACTGATGATAAGAATGACTGTGTTGTAATTCTTTCCGCAATAAAATCGAAGTATTATAATCCGCCTGCTAAAAAGCATTACATGTACAGCCATTTTCTATGGATTTCCATGACATTTCACAACCCCGCAAGCGCAGATTTGAAAACTACGAAAGCAGTTCTAGAACATGTTGTGAAAAATGCAGTGTTTATTTGTACTTATTAAAAGCAAAAATGATTTTTTAAAGATTATCATAGTAAATAAATAATGAGTCAACAAAAGAATTAATTCTACATCAATAATTTCCTTATTTGTAGCAATTTTATTTGAATTAAGTTTGTTTCTTCTATCAGCTTAGAGCCAAAAAATGTATAACTGGTAAAATTTCACAGGTGATGATTTCACAGAAAACACCCAACTCGCACGATGGTACGGGTACCCTCTACGTTCCAGGGTGGAAGCGGGATTCTTTTATTATTTTCCTTGGTGTCATTGGGGGGGGGGGGGTCCATATAATATTAATAAAAAATATTTAAAATTTAAAGATAAAAAATATTTCGGGTCTTGAAGAGATATGGAAAGGACATTGATAAAGTTGAGCTTTGTATGGATAAAACCTCTAGTCCCACGTTTAAGTCGACTGCCACTTACTTAGCAAAGAAAGAATCAGAAACAGGAATAAATTGTATCCCATTTGCTGAAATACCTTCAAAATCACCTGATGGACTTTTGTGCTTTCGGTTTATTTTAACGCACTTTAGAAAAATGGCATACAAGAACGGACATTGGAAAAAAGTTCGAGAGAAATGGAGTAAAATTGTCATGACAATACTAAGAAAAAGCTTACTTTCATAGAAAATTCGAGCTATAGTTATTGTCAAGAATATTGGCTATTAGATAGAAGCAAATCTTCACAAAAATACGGCATTTATAGATAAAAATCAACTATTGAAATCGTTTCCATAAAGTGTAAATGACCTTCTGTATTCTGAACTTTTACGTGTGTGCTTATTGTTGCCTGTTGGAGTAAAATCTTGAACACTACTAGAGAGTTCCAAAGTAAACTATGATTTACTCGAAAGAACTTGCTTATTAATTGCATGGACTTTTGCTATATTTGAAGGACGATTAACCACAAAAAATATGTAAAAAAAATCATGAACAACGCAAAGAAAAGAAATACAACGAAACGACAATGTACGCGTTCACATACAGCTCATAGAAAGAAAATGGGCAGCGACTTGATTACTATTCTCGAAAAATAAGAGATTTGTGACAAGGAATAGAAAAATATACTTCCAATTGTTTGCTAATTTCATATCACTCGACATTTTATTTTTGCTTCATTCATTAGTTATTAAAAACAATTAAGTGAATTGTGAAAAATTTGGACTGAAATTTCTGAAAAGTTTTTGAAGTAAAACTTCTTTACGCACGCTTGACTTGGGGAGTAAGCTGGTGAAAGCATGACGAGAGCGTTACGAAAAGTGTAATCGGGCGAGGCGAACACTCCCTTGAGTGAATGAGTGAGTGAGTGAAGGAGTGAATGAATGAGTGAGTGAATGATGGAGTGAATGAGTGAGAGAGGGAATGAGTGAGTGAAGGAGTGAAGGAATGAATGAGTGAGGGAAGGAGTGAAGGAATGAATGAGTGAGGGAAGGAGTGAGTGAATGAATGAGTGAATGAATGAGTGAGTGAATAAATGAATGAATGTTTTGTTTCTATCAGAAACCTGGTCAAATGACGATGAAAATGTTGCTATCTGGAATTTTAATTGCATTGCGAGATTTAAGCGTAAAAATGTTAGGTCAGCAGGAGTGACAATTTATCAGAAATCGAATGATGCCTCGAATAAAGTAACTTCGAACATGGACATTTTATTACGATATATTCGGGAAATCGATATTGGTCAATCATCAATTGGTGATATATGTGCTGCTCACTGTATTTTGGACTATGGAACAAACATTATAATGATAGTTGCTTACATTTCGCGACAGTTAATAATATTATAAAATTTTTATATAAAAGACTTATCATTCATGGTCGAGTAGGCTGTGAAGGATTAGGAGAAAACTATCATACGTTGCCACTAATTTTAGCAGGAGATTTCAATGTTCATTTCATGTTCGAAGATGGACAACTCTTGGTAAAGTTTCTACAAGATAAATTAGAGCTACAAATGAATAAAATGAATAATAACCGAAATGTGCCTACCACAAGACATGGAACAACAATAGATGCAGTTTTCTATAGATACCTTTCTAATTTTCATTCGAAACATATGTATCTTATTTCTTATACCATAAGCCTATTGTCTCAGTCTTACAATCAAACACAGTAATTACTGATGTATTCGATAATGAAAATAATGAATAAAAATAAAAAATATATTCAACAATATTAATTTATTAATGAAAACCCCTAATAAATTTGAATATTTGTAGAAAATTAATATACGAATATGAATATACATGTATATATTATACATATATATACATACATATAGATGAAGCTAAAGAAGTTTAACTTCAGTTGTGTAGTCTAAAGCACACTCCTTTTTTGATGGAAGGGGATACAAATTTAAAGCATACTGAAGTTTTTTCATTACTGAATTATATTTTCACATTGACAGTACGTGACTTGTGCATAAATGAAGCAAAATAAAGACAAGTTTATATAAAAAAAACCAGTCCAGTCAAGGTCAGTGTTCGTAGAATTTTTGTTTGATTTTTCTTTTTGTCATGAAATACTTTTTCATTAAAATGCATGATTATTTTTTTTTGGCTATATTTCTTCTGGCTTTTTTGTAAAAAAAATATTTAAAAAAACTCAACATGCTAAGAATTTTTGCATTTTTATGCGTCGTGTATCTTTCATGTATGCAAATGTTACATAGATTACAGATAGCAAACTGGAAAAGAGTAATAAATGTATTATAAAATATTGCGTTGAGATTATTTTTTTGTTATTAAAATTGTTATTACTTGCGATGAATATTAATTTAAGTTTTTCTAAGATAAAGTATTGACTCGCTTTAGATAACTTCTTTTTTAATAAGAAATAGTTTTGATTGGCTTGAAAATGACCTTGTATTCTTTTGTTCTGACGTACAAACTGTGAGTAATAAAACGTTATATATAAAATAAATGTTCGGCCAGACCCCGATTTTGTGAATTAATCGGGACCAAACATTTTTTCGTTAAATCGGGTTTATCCGTAATATCAGAGGTAAAAAAAAAGAATTTCTTACACTCACCTTTTGGAAATTTTGTAATAAGCTACTGCACAAAAAATATCCATAGTTAAAAACTATGCATTTTTTGGGGCAGCTAAAAATTCTATTAGGGAATTATTACGTAAAAGTTAAATGGGAATTTCAAATGCTAAGTAAAAGATGTTTGACTATCTTTTTGATTCTTGACTCGAAGGAGTTCTTTTTCTTTGACTTTATGCATCGCTTACACCCTGCAGCATAAGGTATATTTCCACAGGTTCCAAACAATGTAAAACATTAGAAAATGTAACAGTTTTTATAGGTTTTATCACTATCAATTTCTGCATCAGAATCGCTATCCATCGTCTCCTACAAATCAACAATTTCCTGAACTTCGTTTGCACAGGTAGGCATTCCGTTATAATATGTAACATAATCATTAAAATCTTAAGTTGTCCCTTGAGTTGTGGAGACAGATGAGATAAGAAAAGAATTCCATGAGACCTATTCAAAATTCACACTATAAGGTACACTCATGACTCATCTGCAACTGTAAAATGTAATAATGGTCTGCTCCCTTTCCAGTCCAAATTTGCTGCTTACAAAAAAAATCTTTTTTTCTGTTCAAGAGGGGGGGGGGAAGCTGTCGATTGAAAAAAATCCAATATTTTTAATACAAACTAATTTCTTTAGAAAATTTTTGAATGTTGAAATAATTCGTTAATTCGGAGTTTATTATTCGTCAAATATGGGTTTTTGCCTTCACTTTAATCGGGGGGAAAGAAAAATTCTTGAAATAAGGATTCTTTAAATCGGAGTCCGACTGTATAAACCCAATTTTTACGAGGATACCTTGAATACTCCTATAAAAAATTAATAAAAATACATAAATATATTGCACTCTTGCGCGATGAGTTTTCTCATAAATTTATTTATATAAGCGTGCCTCTTATAATTTTTTCGAGGAATATAAATTCAATGAATATTTTAACACAATTTTATGCTAGCAACGTTATTCGCTTATTCGTTACCACAACGTTATTCGCGTTCCACATTTACTTATGCATTTTATATTTGTACTAGCCGTTACCCGCCCGCTTCGCTGGGTATTTCATGATGTTTTATAAATTTTTACTGCTTATATATATGTATAAATTATTGATATCTAAGTCCTGCATTAAGAATTCGATTGTATTGAAAAATATACTTAGACCTGTAACTGTCGCCTGTTGATAAAAAAAAAGGGCAGAACTCATCTAATTTGTATTTTCTAAAAATCTCTAAAATTGAAGTATAGAATGATGTTTGCTCTTTCGTAACCCAAAAACCAAGTGGATTCCCGCAAAACCAATTTTCGGTGGATCTCTACTCCGTAAATTGAACATGCAAGCCAAATTTCATGTCTAAATCTAACAGGAAAAAAAACAAAAGTTTTACTATCAATATCCCCGTAATCCCGTTGAGAGCCGTTTTCCAAAATAACCACTCTTAGCGGATTTCAATTCAACAAAAGAAAAATGCAAACCAAATTTCATTATTATAGTCCTTGTAGCTCGAAAAAAGGAATTTTTGTGTGTCAATACGTCCCAGTAACCCCCTGCACCCCTCCGCAGAACTTGATTTACTTAAAATACATTCTTAGTGGATCCCTATTCAACAAAAGAAACATGCTTAACAAATTTCAAGTATATGGGTCAAACAATTAAAAACAGAAATTTTTTTTCTGTAACTCCTCTTGACCCCTCGCAACCATCCTTAGAGGTCAATTTTCGTTTTACTCTTTGTTACAGGAACTCTATTCCATGAAAGAACCATGCCTACCAATTTTCAAGCAGGATGATCAAATAGTTTAAAAATGGAAATATTTATCGATTACGCCTCTTAATCTCCCGAAATTAAACTTAGAAGTTCATATTCGCAAAACCCATTTTGTAGCGGTTCTCTACGAAAGGAATCTGCTTATCAAATTTCAAGACTGTACGTCTAATAGTTTAAAAATGGGGATAATTATCTATAACGCCCCTTGAGCCCCCGCAACGCCACTTCGGGGTCTGTTTTCACAAAACCCATTTTGTAGCGGAATTGCACTCTATGAAAGGAATTTGCTTAGCAAAAATTGTGCGTCCAATAAATTAAAAATACAAAAAATATTATCAACAACGCCCCTTGAACCCCCGCAACGCCACCTAGGGGTCTATTTTCACAAAACACATTTTGTAGTGTATCTCTATCCTATGAGAGGAATCTGCTCACCAAATTTCAAGACTGCGTCTAATTGTTTAAAAATAGAAATAATTATTTATATCTGCCCTTAACCCCCCGCAACACCCCTTGGGGGTCAATTTTCCCCAAACCCGTTTTGTAACGGATATGTACTCCATGAAAGAAACATTCCTACCAATTTTCAAGCAGGTAGGTCAAGTAGTTTAAAAACGAAAATATTTATCTATTACGCCACTTAATCCCCCGCAACGCCACTTAGTGGTCTGTTTTCACAAAACCTTCTTATAGCTGATCTCTACTCTATGAAAGAAATCTATTTATCAAATATAAAGACTGTGCGTCTAATAGTTTAAAAATGGAAATAATTATCTATAACGCCCCTTAAGTCCCGCAATGCCACTTGGAGGCAATTTTCACGAAACCTATTTTGTAGCGTATCTCTACCCTATGAGAGGAATCTGTTTGCTAAGTTTCAAGTCTGTACGTCTAATAGTTAAAAAATCGGAATTTATAAGACCCCTTAAATCCCCACCCCCGCAACACCCCTTGGGGGTTAATTTTTTCAAAACCCATTTAGTAGCGGATATTTACTCCATGAAAGAAACTTACCTATACCAATTTTCAAGCAGGTAGGTGAAGTAGTTTGAAAACGGATGTATTTATCTATTACGCCCCTTAATCCCCCGCAAAACGCCACTTAGAAGTCTGTTTTCACAAAACCCGTTTTGTAACTGATCATTATTCTACGAAAGGAATCTATTTATCAAATTTAAAGACAGTGCGTCAAATAGTTTAAAAATGGAAGTAATTATCTATAACGCCCCTGCAACGCCACTTGGGGGTCGATTTTCACCAAACTCATTTTGTAGAGGATCTCTACTGTATGAAAGGAATCTGCTAACCCAATTTCAAATTTAAACATTGAGTAGTTTAAACATGGAAACAATTATTTATAACGCCCCTTAACCCCCGTAACGCCCCTTGCGTTTCGAATTTCGGAAAATCCGTTCTTAGCTGATGTCTACTCTATGAAAGAACATGTCTACCAAATTTCAAGTCTGTAGGTTGAATAGTTCCAGAGATATCGTGATTAGTCGTCAGTCAGTCAGTCACTTTTCTCCTTTATCTATATATATAAAGGAGAAAAGCGACTCACTCACTGACTGACTGACTGACTGACTGACTGACTGACTGACTGACTGACTGACTAATCACGAAATCTCTGGAACTATTCAACCTACATACTTGAAATTTGGTAGACATGTTCCTTTGATAGAGTAGACATCAGCTAAGAAAGGATTTTCCGAAATTCGAAACGCAAGGGGCGTTACGGGGGTTAAGGGCTTTAATAATAATTGTTTCCATGTTTAAACTACTTAATGTACAATCTTGAAATTGGGTAGCGGATTCCTTTCAGAGAGTAGAGATCCGCTACAAAATGAGTTTGCTGAAAATCGACCCCCAAGTGGCGTTGCAGGGGCTTAGGGGGCGTTATAGATAATTATTTCCATTTTTAAACTATTTGACGCACTGTCTTTAAATTTGATATAATAGATTCCTTTCGTAGAATAATGATCAGTTACAAAACGGGTTTTGTGAAAACAGACTTCTAAGTGGCGTTGCGGGGGATTAAGGGGCGTAATAGATAAATATATCCGTTTTTAAACTACTTCACCTACCTGCTTGAAAATTGGTAGTAAGTTTCTTTCCTGGAGTAAATATCCGCTACAAAATGGGTTTTGGAAAATTGACCCCAAGGGGTGTTGCGGGGCGGGGGGTTTAAGGGGCGTTATAAATTCCTATTTTTAAGTTATTAGACGTACAGTCTTGAAACTTAGTAAGCAGATTCCTCTCATAGGGTAGAGATACGCTAAAAATGGGTTTCGTGAAAATTGCCCCCAAGTGGCGTTGAGGGACTTAAGGGCGTTATAGATAATTATTTCCATTTTTAAACTATTAGACGCACAGTCTTTATATTTGATAAAGAGATTTCTTTCATAGAGTAGAGATCAGCTATAAGAAGGTTTTGTGAAAACAGACTTCTAAGTGGCGTTGCAGGGGAATAAGTGGCGTAAGAGATAAATATTTTCGTTTTTAAACTATTTGACCTACCTGCTTGAAAATTGGTAGGAATGTTTCTTTCATGGAGTAAATATCCGTCTACAAAACGGGTTTGGAGAAAATTGACCCCAAGGGTGTTGCGGGGGGTTAAGGGCAGATATAAATAATTATTTCTTTTTTAAACTATTAGACTCATAGTCTTGAAATTTGGTTAGCAGATTCCTCTCATAGGATAGAAATACACTAAAATGTGTTTTGTGAAAATCGACCCCTAGGTGGTGTTGCGGGGGTTCAAGGGCGTTATTGATAATTTTTTTGCATTTTTAATTAATTGGACGCACAGTCTTCAAATTTTGCTAAGCAGATTCCTTTCATAGAGTGCAATTCCCCTACAAAATGGGTTTTGTGAAAACAGACCCAGAAGTGGCGTTGCGGGGCTCAAGTGGCGTTATAGACAATTATCCCCATTTTTAAACTGTTAGACGTACAGTCTTGAAATTTGATAAGCAGATTCCTTTCGTAAAGTAGAGAACCGCTACAAAATGGGTTTCGCGAATATCAACTACCAAGTTTAATTTCGGGAGATTAAGAGGCGTAATCGATAAATATTTCCATTTTTAAACTATTGATCATCCTGCTTGAAAATTGGTAGGCATGTTCCTTTCATGAAATAGATTCCTCTAACAAAGAGTAAAATGAAAATTGACCCCCAAGATGTTTGCGAGGGGTCAAGAGGAGTTACAGAAAAAATTCCTGTTTTTAATTGTTAGACCCATATACTTGAAATTTTTAAGCATGTTTCTTTTGTTGAATAGGGATCCACTAAGAATGTATTTTAAGAAATCAAGTTCTGGGGGGTTGCAGGGGTTACTGGGACGTATTGACAAAAAAAATCTTTTTTCGAGCTACAAGGACTATAATAATGAAATTTGGTTTGCATTTTTCTTTTGTTGAATTGAAATCCGCTAAGAAGGTTATTTTGGAAAACGGCTCTCAACACGGGATTACGGGATATTGATAGTAAAACTTTTGTTTTTTTCTGTTTGATTTAGACTTGAAATTTGGCTTGCATGTTCAATTTACGGAGTAGAGATCCACGCGAAAATTGGTTTTGCGGGAATCCACTTGGTTTTTGGGTTACGAAAGAGCAAACATCATTCTATACTTCAATTTTAGAGATTTTTAGAAAATACAAATTAGATGAGTTCTGCCCTTTTTTTTTATCAACAGGTGACAGTTACAGGTTAAGTATATTTTTCAATTCAATCGAATTTTTAATGCTAGGACTTAGATATCAATAACTTATACATATATATAAGCAGTAAAAATTATAAAACATCATGAAATACCCAGCGAAGCGGGCGGGTAACAGCTAGTATATATATAGATGCGATGTTTGATGAGTGAAAAATTGTATTCATCTAATGTAAGTGGAAAATACTAAACGCGCGTAAAATGTAGTTAGGTGGGGTGGTAGCACTTAATTCTTCCGAGAACCTCATCTCCTTTCAGGACATTTGGGATGACTTAAAACGCTTTCAAATTGCCTTTAATAAATAATACTTAAAATATTAAAAAAAACTTTTGAGAATAACAAAAAGAGAAATTACTTTGATATGAATAAATTTACAAATATAAATAAAATAAAGAGAAATTGATGAAAAAAATTCTTGCCCTAGAAACGATTTCTCTCTCTCTCTCTCTCTCTCTCTCTCTCTCTCTCTGTGTGTGTGTGTGTGTGTGCAATTTGTAGCATGTTGTAATACTAAGTCTTACATTGCATTAGGAACAGACATTATTTCAGCACTTTTGGGTTATTTTTCCATTTTAATTTCTTGTCAAACAATAAGGTACAATAGCACAATTCCTGTTCCTTATTGAATATTTTCAAGAATATAAATCCCTGCTTTCAACTAAAAATTCCCTCCTTCACCACGAAGAAATTCCCGGATAAGAAGTGTTTCATTACGATGGACAAACTGAATCTCTTAAAAACACACATTAGTACTAATAATCTCACTATAAGAATGAAAAATATGTGTAAATCAAAAATAGAAAGAAGAAAATATCAGTGCCCATACAGCGTACGGGCAAACGGGTTGTAGCTAGCTTTCGGTAGCCCGTATGGTGTATGGGCAAATCAGCTAAGGGGTTAAAATTGAACGATATGAGTTTATTAATACGAAATTTTTATAAATATTTTTAAGAATAATAAAATATTGCTTCATACTGTCTTTTGAAAAAATGTAATCGTAATTCAGGCAATCCAAGCTCTAGCTTTTAACTGCTTTGCTTTTGTGTTGTCTAAAACACTTTAAAGCATCCATTCATAGATACTCTTTTCAACATTCTTTATTATTCTAAAAATAAAAATTTGATATAAAATCAAATTAGTTGTATGTATGAAGCAGAGTAGAATGGAGTACTGCTAAGGTTCTTCGAAATTTAATAAATATTGATTTATGTTACTTTTAGATTTGTGGTCCTCTAGACCGTGCTACAGCAGCTGTGTAACGAAAACCGCAGTAGTTAAAAATGGTCCGAACTGTTATGCATGTACTCCTTTGTACTGATTCTTAATAAACAAACCCGGGTAAGAAACGAGTTTTTTAAACATGTTTTTACTTTCAAACTTCACACTTTGCGTAACATATTTTGTTATACCTTAAATTTTAAGAGCAAAAGGGAACCTTGAGTCAAAATAAATTTATTCAACCAGTATATAATTAGTTTTATTAATTTAAATTTTACGCAGGGATAGTTTATATAATTTGCTGGTTTCAATACGCAACGGTTTCATGATGCAAGCAATTGGAATTATGATTATAATTCTTTAAATAATTTAGTTTTAATCAATTTAATTTTATTGATTTTAATTAAATTATCGTATTGGCATCCTAAACAACCGTGTATAGAAAGTTCTAGCTCAATTGAGAGCTTTAAAATGTGTGAAAAAAAAGCTTGTTAAGTTTTAACTCGAACATATTTAGAATGTTAAGCAAAAGTAAACCCATTATATATATATACAGGGTGTCCAGCCTTAATGTGACCCAATAGTTAATTCCCGAACCGTTCGGCTTAGATATGCACTTTCAATTTGAAAAATGTTTTTAAAAAGGTAAAGAATGTTTCTACGCGTTTTTCGAACCAAAAAACCCATTAACAAAAAAATTACAAAAATTAAATTTTTATACGGTTTCCAGGTCTTATCACTTATATTTAAAAAAAGATGCAGTACACAAAAACAAAGTAAAAACAAAAAGTTTCATTTTATTACGATAAAAACTGACCGAGTTATGCCTACATAAATTTGAAGCATCAGAGTTGCTCAGAAAAGGGGGTCGTGTATAATGTAAATTTAGAAAACATTAATTCACTATCTACAGAAAGTGCAAGAGAAAAACATTATAGTAATATTAAAACATCGTAGTAAACATCATAGATTGACATTTGTATTGCTGTATAGCAAACAATAAAAATTAAATTAAAGAAATACAACTTGTACCGAAAAGATTAAAACAGCTTGTTTTAACAAATAGCAGCAAAATAATACAGGATTTGCCGTTCAGATTATAGCGTAATGTGGAATGATGCGCCAATCATCAATCAGGGGCTTTATTATATCAGAAGGATCAAATTAACTTAAATATTGATGAAGGCACGAGGTGTGGCACGAGACAAGGGAATGTCTATGACAACTCCAACTTTTATACAAGCGTTGAACAGCATGGACAATTGTACAACAAGATGGATGTCTTCGAGTGGGAAATTTAATGGCATAAAATCTTGCCGACTCCCTCTTATTTCAATTACACTGTCCATAAAACAGTACCATTTCGCAGTATTCTTCATTTGTATACATCTCGTTCTCCCGTACTAGAATTCGTAATATAAAAATACGACAGTATGCAATTGTAAGCGACTGCACAACAGATTTTTAACGTTCGTAATGATCAGCAAAAACGCAGCACATCAGACTGAATCCGCAGCATATAAGTCTATTTTTTGGAACTGCTTTTAAAATGTTTTCTTCGTCCAAAATATTTTATTTTTTCTGTTTTACACGTACACAGAATAAATTTTATTTCTTAAGTACTCAATTATTGTATTATTAACGTATGCTTTTAAATTTAAAAACGATTTACATATGAGTGACGTGCAAGAGCAAAGGTTTCCTGGCAGAGTTCCAACTAATTTCACTTTGGATATGGCCCTTTATTAGCTTCTTGAAAATTGTGGAGAAAATGGCTAAAATGCATGATTTTCGAAGTTCCATAACTCGGCCAGTTTTTATCGTAATAAAATGAAACTTTTTGTGTTTACTTTGTTTTTGTGTACTGCATCTTTTCCTAAATATAAGTGATAGGACCTGGGGACCGTATTAAAATTAAATTTTGTAATTTTTTTTTATATTTTTTTTTTGGTTCGAAAGGCACGTAAAAACATTCTTTACCTGTTTTAAAACATTTTTCAAATTGGAAGTGCATATCTAAACCGAACGGTTCGGGAATTAGCTATTGGGTCACATTAAGGCTGGACACCCTGTTCTTTTTTTTTTCGATATGTCAGAAACAGTAATTTTTTTTTTCCAGTTTGTTATTACAAAAGTTCGTTTTGTCTCTTTTTCTTTCTATTTTTGAATTTCTTTTTATCGCATCAACTTATATCGTTTGCGCCTAAATTCTCAAAATTAAAATTCAGAAAATACAATTAAATTTTTGCCCTTCATAAAATATGCTTTTAAATATTAGTGTATATATAGAGAGATAAATTTTGCTTCGCGTTTTTTTTATTTAATTCTTATAAAAAAAGGTGTATTGTTTTTATTTATTACTCACTATTTTAAGACATTTTAACTAGGGGGGGGGATTTTTTTTGCTGTGCACATTTGCCCTAAGTTAATTCCTTCTATCATTTCTACCTGACCTAATTTTTATTAGTATTTATCGCAATTGCCCTTTTAAGACTACATATAGCAGTTCAAACAATTCTTCCAACTAAGAAAAATGATTTTCTGAATTTTCTTTAAACACTTTCCTGTATCGGAAATATATATCGCTATATATGCTAATATATCGGAAAGAAAAGGAATTAACATTTTTTTTTAATGCAGATCATTTTACAGGTCAGTACTTTAAATATGAACGCAGCATAATAAAAATCTGTTGCTTTAAAAAATAACTAACTTAGTTTGAATAAAAATTTGTTATATTTTTAATCTTCTTACTTTTTTTAATCAACCACATCTTTCATTTTCTTAAATATGAGGCAGCCTTAAAATTAGTATAATTTTACTTTCTATATTAGCATTTCCTTAAACTATCTTATAGCCCTTTTAGTTATTTTCAAAATCAGCTGAGCAAAATATTAATTTCTAGCGAAAAAATTTTTATTAAAATTTAAAACAATTTTGAATAGGATCCCAACATCTATGAAATGATCATAAGTGTGTGTTTTATAGTTCTGGTATTTTTCTTATAATATATGGTTTATTAGAATAATGCCGTTCACGCGTTTCAAAATGTTAATATTTTTTTTTCTTAAATCTTGAATACATATTCTTTCGCAAAAAAAAAAAAAATCGAAGCACCCTGAAGGAGTAGTTCGATTGGGAAGAAATTTCGTAGGCAAAGACATCATGAACGAACATGTAAATGGTAATTTTTCAAGGCAAGAACATGAACTGAGGTCGTTGCGCGCATTTCCGCTGAGCAATTCGTTAAGTATAAAACCTGTAATAGAGGCGGCAAAAGTTCTTTTTTCGTTTTCGCCGTTGTGAGTTCCATGACAAAAAACGAATGATGCTATCACACAACGTTTTCGAAGACTTTATACCCAACTGAATGACTTCGAACGTGGTCGCATTGTCGTAATGTGTGAAGCTGGTGGTATATGAGGAATATGTCGTCACATGCAACATACAGACACAGCTGTGCAAGATCCTGGCAGCAATGTTGCTGCGAGGAACTTATCGACGAAATGAAGCCTCTAGAAGGCCATGATGCCATCACAACGTTTTCGAAGATTATACACAACTGAATGAATTCGAACGTGGTCGCATTGTCCGAAGTGTGAAGCTGGGTGATATCGAGGAATATGTCGTCATCTGCAACATCAGACACAACTGTGCAAAGATCATGGCAGCAATGGTTGCTGCGAGGAACTTATCGATGAAATGAAGACTCTAGAAGACCAAGATGCACAAATGTGGGACAAGATCAGATGATTAATCAACAGGCCCGAACTGCTCCAACGGTATCTTTGTCAACTATTCAACGTACCACAGCCTTTCCATACCCCCCCCCCCTCCGTGACACCTTCAACCATTTCATGACGCTTGGCTGAGGGGAGGTAACGCTCACTGTGGCCTACAATACGTCTGCATTTCAAACCACATTATCGGCGGAATCATATGGAGTGGTGTCATAGCCGATAATTATGGTGGCTGTCAGGCTGGCATCGCATAGTATTCAGCGATGAATCCTCCTTTACTCCTGAAGCAGATGCCCATCGTCTTCATGTCTAGAGAGGCCGGTGTCAGAGGTCTCAATCTGTCTTTGTTTTACAATAGCATACAGCTATAACCCCTGGTGTGACGGTGAAGGGTTCTATCTCATACAACAGCAGGTCATCCTCCATACATCTTTAACAGCTCAATAATATGTTGATACCATCCTGCGGCCGATTATATTACCCTTAATGATACGTCCTCCGTTTCAGTTTCCAACAAGATAATGCCAGGCCCCATACCACCCGCATACCTCTGGACTGCCTCTGTGCCATTAATATCCTTCCATGGCTGGAACATGGTAAAACGCCAGATTCGAGGACCTCAAAATATCGCAGGTCTGGAACAACAGCTGGTAGATGCTTGCCTGAATATATTGCAAGATGACATTAGAAATCTCTAACACTAAAGCAGGCACTAAAAGCAGGTATCGCCCCCGCATAAAATACTGATTGGAAACATTCAAGCTGTAATAGCGAGCCATGGAGGGGTCATAACGGTCTTGATTTTTTTTATCATTTTATTATCTGTATATGATCTGTACATATAGATAATTCATAAAAACAACCCTTCCTTTATGGTGCTTCGATTTTTTGCAAAAGAGTGTATTTGGACATTGACACGATATATTTTTATTAGTTTTTTTGTTGTTCTTTTCCTCCATATTGTTTCTTTTACAATATTA
>BMAO01018652.1:0-15767 GCA_019973975.1 Trichonephila clavata | reverse complement strand
TCTTTTCTTGGAATTAATTAATGCAAATATGTAAGAACTGAAATGAACTACATCTTCTACAGTGGCGTAACGTACACCCTCGCATTGCGGGGGGGGTAGGGATTCTAGGGGGCCCAAAGCCTGACTGACTCCAAGTATATATTTGGGCTTGGGGCCCAAAACCTGAGTTTGTAGGGAGGCCTACAACTCTCCGTTACGCCACTGGTCTTATAGCTTGAATATGTAATATTCCAAACGAAATCATATGGCGAGAAATTAAAGAACAGGGTTAGTACCAGGAGAGTTGAGTTGATGCCACAAATTAGAAATGTCGTTATTCTTCGTTTTATTTAGCAGCTGATGCCGATTAAGATATAGACTCTGAATTTAGGTACTAGATTTGAATTACAATTTGAAGCTTATTTATTTTATTTTGCTATCTCCTGTTTACTTAAGTAGGTGCTTTCTCATAGTACATCGTAATTTGAAAGTTTTTGTAAATAAAATTTCTGAATTAAAATAATAATAATAATAAAGTACTTAGTTGTTTGCCTGAGTGTAGTTCGATTCCGGTTGTTGTTAAAGTGAAATTTTCGAGTATTTCCATTTTTTTCCTTCTGTCTGACATAAAAGCCCACCAACAATAGCTATTTTGCCTCGAAATTTTGAACCACAATTACATGACAAGGCCGACATTTGGACCGGCACTCCTGTTTTATATTCATGCATTGGTTAGTTCCTTGTTTCATAAAAGAAACCAAAGAAATTCCTCAAGACTTAGTAACTTTTTTTCATCAATGTCTATAGGTAAAATTTCCAAAAAATTTATAGAATGAATAATTCTCAAAATAAAATGCTTGCTTCACATACAAACTTATAAAAAAAGTTACTATAAAAATGAATTTAAAAATTCATTTCATAAAATATGAATGTATATATAAATCTAACAAATTTTAGATCATCTTTTAAATTTTCAAATTAAAAAAGCAAATAAATCGAGATTTTGTCTCAACAGGCTAATTAGATTTTTAAGAAATTATTCTTTTTTATACGAGCGTTTTTATACGAGCCTTTTATATATATAGCATTGAAAAATACTCAAATACAAATATAATTTCTTGGTTTATTTATCGCTTAGATATTAATGTGCTATTTTAACTTTTATCTGAATCCATCAAAAACTTGACTTGTAAGCCACAAATTTCATATTTAATCCTACTTCTCTGGATTCTTATGTGAATTTTTTTTCAACTTGTTGACTTAAAAAAATGACTTAACTGTGTAGTGGTGTAACGGATAATATTAGAGCCCCCCCCCCCTGCAGCAAACTCACATTTTGGGCCCTAAGCCCAAATACTTACTTAGCGTTAGTCAAGTTTTGAGCCCCTCTGCAATGCGGGGATTGAGGGTTGTACGTTACGCCACTGCTTAACTGTGTTTTTCTAAATTTTTCGAAGACAGTATTATGAGATAAATGAATGGAGGGGGGGGGGTGTTTATAATTACACGAATTTGTATGAATTGTGGAGTAATTGTTTTCAAAATTCGAAATGTTTTAGAAAATTAGGCCGTGTTCATTAACGTTGAATAGAGAGTCCTGAATTCGCATAATTCTCTAAAGGTTTTAGGAGTTAGTGTATTTTGTTTTCGTACAGCAAAAAAATTCTTCCTTTGCTATGACAAATATCTCTGATCAACTGCCATAAAACTAGTTTAAATGTGTAATGAAATAAAATATTGACAAAAAATTTTAAATTTTAAGCTATCAATAATATTCTGGGATTTTTAAGAGTAGAATTTTTTTTATTTCTTTAGTATATTAAAATTATTTATTTCCTTAAGATGTAGTTTTATTTTGCTATACAAACTGTAAATATAAATGTTATCCAGAAAAACTTAACAAAATGCTCATGTATAAATAATATTCTGAACTGAAGGACAGAACATATTTTGATGTCTTCCTTTTGCATATTTCTAATTACAGGTAGAATAATAAGGTAGAAACCACAAAAAAAAATCTTTATTATAATAAGAAAACTTCAAAATTAGCAAAAAATGTATTCTTGAAATTTATCAATTTACATCTGAAAATTCAATTTTTTCTATTTATGAGTTATTCATTATCTGCATTAACAACTGGAAAATTAATTTCTCTGAAAATTTTAAACTATAATAGGTCAATTTTCATGTTAATAGTTCGAAAAGAAGCCTGGAGTTTTGCTTTGAATGAAAAAGCTTTAATTTTGGAAAAATACCATATCTGTATGGGAAAAAAATAATATATAACTAAAAATCAATAAAAAAATTGCCTTTTGTCCTATGAAAATCTACTTTATCTTATTTACAATATCTTGTATTTTTCTTTTTAAAAACTACCTACTTAAGAAAGTCGAGAATGGTTCTCTCTCTTTTCTATATGTAAATTAGAATCAGTGGCACACACAAGGGGAAATCACCGGATCCGGACTTCCCCCCTCATAGCCCTTGATTGTTTTTTTAATGATTTTAATCCTATCTATGTAGTACATAAACTTTATTTAGTATTTGTTATTAATAGTAAAATCAAAATAAATGTTAGTCAAAATCATACCAAAAAAAAAAAACGGACAGAGAAATTATGAAGTATGCAATTATTTACATTTTTTATCATTAGATGATTTTTTTTTCGTTATAAGATAAATGACATGTGTATGCTAATTCTTTACGGGCACTTCAACTTAAGATAAGTTTTTTTCTTATGTCATTAAAGAAATTAAGATAGATTTCGAAAAATATGATATGAACCGTAAAATACGGCGTATAACGCGCACTTCTAACACAAAAAATAAAATCAAAATTTACGGGTGCTCGTCATGCGCCGGGTATAAAAATGAGAGTTTAAAAAAAAAAAGATCAGCATAGAAAAAAATCAGACTTTTCTACACAGATCGAAATACTGTTTATTTTTTTTAAAAAGACATTCCTTATGAACTTAAAGGGTTGTAGCTCTAGAAGTATACTATTTTTTTCTAAGGCTTGGAAAAATACATCGAATGATTTCAAAACATAAGAGAATTGCGCACATACATTTCAGGTTTCTTTGTAAAAAGGGGGTGCGCGCGTTATACGCCGGATTTTATACGTTATTTCAGATTATTATACCTTTGACGTAATCAGTGAAGCTTAAATGTCTCTAGCATAGCATTTTAAGTGAACTTAGTGACATACATAAGGAAGGGCTTGTGGAGGGGTTAACCCCCCCCCCCATAGACGAACAGATTTTTAATTTTTGCCGTAGTGATTAACCCTCGGTGTGCATTCGCCTGCGTATTATTTCATAAATGTAACCCCAATAAAAGTGATTTGTATACACTTCTGATCGACTTAACTATCATATGGAAGTTTGAATTCAAATTTATTTTTTCAAATGAATGCATATATTGGAATTTAAAGTAAGTAACAAGCGCATCCAACTCTTATAACTATTATACATTTTAACTAATGTTAGAATTCTGTCATTAGTTTTGATAGAGAACTTCACTCGTTTTTAAATACAGTTAAATCACAAGCGCTTCCATCTTCAAAAAAGGTACATCTGCTTTTGTCAATTGTCCCCTTACCGAATGCTAGTCCTAATTTTCCATATTATGTAACAAAGAAATGAATTACTTCCAGAACGAACCATTTACGCCACTAAGTGGCAGCGCGTGGCCCTTTTATATCGTCTGCGTAATCTTAACACAGGGCACGCCGAGCAGAGGTCGAAAGCACTAATTACGCAGACGATACCGGAGTGCTTAATCGTTTGGTGAGTCGCTGTCCTTCTGGGAGAGGGTCATTTGGAGAATTACTAAGAACTGTGTGATACGTTTCGCACTGTTTGGTGGTTATTATTGGCTGCTTTTAACGTCTAGCTAAAGAATAAGCGTTTAGCTCGTTATCGGTTTTTTTTTCTTTTTAGCCATAAGGACGTGAAAAAAATTTGATATTTGATATGGACAGCACAGAGTCAATTTGTCATTGGGTTGACATCTCGTTTTTTATGCTATTGGTTTTTCCAGAGGTTGATTTTAGTTCACACCTAGAATTATGGTTATCTTTTTAATTCATGTCATGATCATAGTTTCGTAACGTTTTATTTATGAATTTGATTTTGCATTATGGATGCCTTTTCATAGTTGGTAGGATTTTTGATTTAAGTTTAGCTATGCATATACGAATACTTTTATCCACATATAACTCTGTGAGCTATATAAATTTCTATATATACAGTCAACTCTCGACAATTCGAAGCTGAAGGGACCAATGAAAAACTTCGAATTATCAAGAGTTCGAATTATCAAGAGGGTAGAAAAAAACTCACCGATACACGAAGAGAATTTTTTCCCCCTTTTTTAAATTTGAAACTATGTAATAAAACAACAATTGTGCATATGTACAAAATTATTTTAAAGTATTTTTAAAAAGTACATATTAAACAATACAAATATTATACATAAGTTAAAAGTCCTGTATATTAAAAGTGTACATTCATACACAATCCTACGCATCTCTTCTTCACAATAGCGGACCATCCTTTCTGAACACATGAGCAGCAAATCCACTTGTTAAACGAACGATATCGACGGCAGACAACAGATGTGGTTGGTCTATTGTCCACTTGAAGAAGGAAACCAATAAAAGTGTATTTTCGCCTGATGAACTTGAAAACACTATAAGATTGCAGACAGATGGTCATTAAAGGCTACGATACAGGGAAGACACGCAAAGACAATACAACGCAAAACTTGTAAGTTCCAACCTGTTTGCTACAAGACTGTACATGATAATGAGTGCTCGAATTGTCAAGAATTTTGTGAGATAACTTCGAATTATCAAGTGTTGTAGTCTGGCCAGCCATAGATTTTACTTCGAAATATTTAGTGTACCAAAACGTACTGTTTTAGCTCGAAATATCAAGAGTTCTTCTAGGGGCGCAGCATATACTTAGAATTATCGTGAAGTTCATATTATCCAAGGTTTGAATCATCGAAATTCGACTGTATATAAATAAATATACACTGGTGTGCAAAAATTAAGGACGAGACGGTTTTTTCAATATAACTTTGTACAAAAGCATTCCAAATCAACACATTTAATACCGTAAGATCCCCAATACGTAAGGACATGAGTAATGTAAGCAACACTTACTAAAAGAGAAATCAGAGGGATAAAAAGAAGCTTTATTGAAAAAGTAGCATGGAGCGCAATGCGACGGAAGGCCGAAACATCCCTGTGATGGGTGTCCAGCAAGAAATATCCGGTCTTTAGTAGGGGATATGATCTCCCCTGACAGCTAGGCAGGTTTCACAGCGTCTGCCCATGCTGAGAATGAGGGTGTCAATGAGTTGTTGAGGCATTGCTGCCCATTCGTCTTGCAGCGCCAATCGAAGCTCCAGAATCGTTACTGGTGGTAAGGTACGAGCTGCCAAGCGTCTGCCTAGAAAATCCCATACGTGCTCGATGGGATTGAGATCCGGAGATCGTGCCGGCCAATCCATACGTTCAATATCCTCACTCTCTAAGAGCTGTTCGGCAGCTACTGTGCGTGACATGGTGCATTGTCGTCCATGAAAAGGAACTGCGGACCCATAGCGCCTCTAAAAAGACGCACATATGGAAGAAGAATCTCGTTACAATAACGGGTCCCGTTGACTGAACCTGCGTCGAAGATGTGAAGGTCTGTACGACTACCAAGCATGATGCCTCCCCAAACGAGAACACCGCCACCTCCATACCTGTCCCTTTCAATGATGTTCGAGGAATGATTGCGGCTTCCCCGCTCTCTCCAGATGAGTATGCGATGAGAATCGCTACTCAGACTGAATCTGCTCTCATCTGTAAAGAGTACTCGTCCCCATTCATTGTCTCTCCAATTCCGGTGTTCCCGGCACCACAGAGAACGCCTTCTCCGATGGGCAGGCGTTAGAGGTACACACCGTACAGGGCGTCGTGCAAACAGACCACCACCGTGCAGTCTTCTGGCCACGGTAAAATGCGATATCGGTCGTCCAGTCGCCTGTGTCGTGTGTCTAGAGATTTCTCCCGCTGTCTGCCGCCTGTTTCTTCTGGCCTGTAAGGCAATATACCGGACATCTACGGGTGTGGTTCCTCGTGGACGACCACTACTGAACCCCCGGATAGCTGTTCCTGTAGTTTGAAATTGTCTCCAAAGTCGTGAAACGATGCTGTGAGCAATTCCGAACTCTGCAGCCACACTTGTCACACTGCGACCTTCCTCCAACTTCCCAATGATTCGACCTCGGGTAAAAGCATCCAGATGTCGTCTAACAGATTGATTATTCGCCATTTCTCGCTGAGGCAGCAACTCGGTGTGATTTTAACTGCTATACGGTGTGCAATCTCTTTGCCAGAAATACTAATCTTACACCGACAACATGCTTTACTACTCAGACACTCCCCCATTACGTCTACCTGCATATCTGCGCATGTGCTACCGTACATCACCTCACTTAATCTCCTGATTGGTCTTTCTGTCCGCTCTGCCTCTTCGTTCAGCTGATATGCTAATTTTTCGACTTCGTCCTTAATTTTTGCACACCAGTGTAGATTAAACAGATATAGATAGTCATAGGCCAACTGGGCCCATGCCGTAAGTGTCGTGGTGGGGGCTTCGTTTTGTTCTCGACTCAGTCTTATTTAAGTATCCGACTACCCTAAAATTGCGAATTTTGCCAAAAATGGACACATTTTATATGATTTTATCTTATAGACTATCTTAGTAGCTTTATAAAAATACCAAGTTTATTATTTTCCGTTCACTAGAGCAAAAACTACAACTGTTTTAGTAAAAGCAGATGCCATTACTTTAAGCAAGATGCCATACTTTAAAATGTATTTTACTCGAAATGTATTTTTTTTAAAGTGCTCAAACGGAGACAGCGATTGCTCAAAAAGTTTTGAAAATAACTAACTGAACTTTTTTGTGTATGTTCTGTATAATAGTAGAAGTGTTTTAACCTTCAGATTTGTCAATCACTCTTTTATTACAAAATTTACTCTTTCTTATGTTAATATTATCACTGTTATTTTAAGCAATTTCATATAACTAAAATAAAGTGCTCTAGTTTTTGTAAAATTGAAATATCTCTTACCCTGAAGGTCATTTCAAAAATGAATAACATAATAACACATATCCGAATTGAAAAATTGAAAATTCTTTCATACACTTTTGGTAGAAATGGGCCCCGTTAATGTTATGTTATGTTATTTATTTATTTTTGTAAATTTTTACCAATTTTTTCCCATTTTAGTAATAACAATTTCGTTTTATCTTCTTAATTTTAGCATATTTTTCTTGAAATGTACTAAACAAATCTAACCCCTCCCCCGAAAAAATCTCCATATATTCCTTTTTTTTAAAAAAAAAAAGTTGCCTCAAGCATTCGAATACCTTAAGTTCATATGATCCGGATAACTTTAATGGTCAAAAATTATTCCCGTACATATTTTTTTTAAAAAAAACCTTTAAGAAGTTTAAAATTCATGTCAACTGGCAAAAGTGGCAAGGCTGTATTATTATACGATGACCGTTGTCCATGTCTAGGTCTGGACCTAATACCATAAACAATTTCTCAACTCATTTAGTCGAAATGCGGTCATCGGTCGAGCCTCTTTGGGCCTAGGTTTGTGAGACTGTGAAACGTGCACATTTATTTGCTTCAAATTACCACTTGCACGAGTATTTGACACGTTGCATGTAATATACTGTTCATTTTTAAAAGCCAGAAATAGTGTCCAATTTTGCATAAAGTCCCAGGGGCCTCAGGAAATATTAAGATTTCTTCGGACCCAGGGCCACAAAAAGTGTTAACGTTTCTGAGTATAATATCAAAATACAAATCCTACTTCAAAATCTCAATAAAAAACACAAGAAAGATGAACTGTTTTAAAATCAGCTTCAAAATTTATACATTAACCTACAGGTTCCCAACCTTTTTGAACTGGCGCCCCCTTTTCTAATAAATATTTCGATATCGCCCCCTTTTATAGTGAATATTTCGACACCGCCCCCTTTTTTAGTGAATATTTCTATACCCCGCTCCCTCCCACTCTAGAGAAATAAGAGTGTACATAGTACATGGTGAAAACAAGAGTTAAGTTTTAAAAAATATCTTATTACTAAAATAATATATTTTTATAGTTCCATTTTTTTTCTAAAGTCCCACTTTTTTTAATTGCGAATCTGAAATATCTATTGCCACAAATATATTTAAATGTGTAATATTATATATTTTAGTCATAGGTAGGATATTGTTGGAATTGAAACGCTACTGAATTTCTTCTTCATTTAAAAGAGTGGAATAAAAGATTTTTAGATTACCTGTTATAAAGACAGGCAGGAGTTTTGATGATACGAAGTAATTCATAATAAACTATTGCTTTCAAAATAAATATAAATTGACAGTTTCACCCTTTAAAGATTCACGTTAATTCCTGGTTAACATATTTAATTATGTTTCTTCGATAATATACGTAATGAAATGCAGTGGACAAAACATGTTTCCTACTGCTCACAGACAAAGACAACGCGTGCACTACAGAAATTAAAATGCACTATATATTCAATTTAATGTGCGTCTGAATGTAATGTAATCTTTTAAGTTTTTAATCCACTTCCCGTACTACAGAAATATGTGAATTTTCCTACATGTGATAAGGAATGATTTAAATGCATACAATCAACATAAAGTAAACAGTATTGAAGTTTACTTTTGTTAGTACAAATCAGCGTGTTTTTTTAGTCTTTTTTGGTTAATCTGTCCATATCTCTCCGTGCCATCTCAACGCCCCCCTGAAAGCCTCAAACGCCCACAAGGGGGCGTTATCGCCCACGTTGAGAGACCTAAAAGTAGAGTTTAACTAGTTTGATGGTACTTAATTAGTTTGATGGTACACTTAAATTTCTAAGTACCGAGATGAATCAACAGCTTTAGAAAAATTACTTTACACATATAATTTTCATATCTATAGGTAAGTAACTTTATACCAGTGGCGTAACGGAGAGTATAAAGGTCCCGTGCAAAATCAGGTTTTAGGCCCAAAGCCAGACCTTACAAACAATTGCAAAGGGTCCCTAGAATCCTGCCCCCTCCCCGCTATGAGGGGTGGCAGGGGTGTACGTTACGCCACTGATTTACACATATAGCTATTGGATACTTTGTAGTTGTTCTTTCCATCGGATACCATAATATCCAAGATCCGCCAAAATAGATAAGCAGAGTTCGCTTTTTCTTTTCGCACCTTTCTCGAAGGGCTGTCGTTGGTCTCCTTGGTTTCCAGCAGATCTCTTTAAACTTTCTAAGCTCTCCCGCTTCTTCAATTCCTGATTGGCAAGAACATGGACATGCACACGGCATGCACGGTCCCAAATATCATTGGCTCGTTCAGAACAAAGTCCTCTCTCACTCATCAGGGTGAGGCATGGTCCAACATGGGCCAGGCCCTGGGCCTTGGCCACAAAGTGGGCCTTGACACGTTCTCGACTCATCCTTAATAAGATCCTGGTTCGAATAATTTCAACAGTCAAATGTTTTTCCGGTTGTATTCTCTGAAAAACCGAGAATTTTGGATAAAATATCAACTGGCTACGCATGATAACCGTCATCCATGTTTAGGCCTAGGCCCTACTACCCCCATACATCATCATTACTCATTCAGTCAAAAGGCGGCAGACGTCCGGTCACCCACGATCATCTTGTCACCACATGTCAAAAGTCATATGGAAGGCCAAATGTTGGAATGACACTCCGACACATACCACACAATTCCTGGCATTCCCGCCTCACAATAGTGAGCCATGCTTTCCACACAAGTGTAGCATTACCACGTGGTAGATGGAACAATAGAATGAATTTAGCAGATGACACAGGTGTACCTCATCTACTACTGCTTTGAAGGAAGAGGCCATATTGTGCGCCTTCTCACCCGGCACCCGGCCGAGAAGGTAGCAGACAGATGATTAAGAAGCGACGTCACAGTAAAAATCTTTACCAATTGCTACTTGGTAGATCAAATCAAAGTACCCAAATTCATAAAAATCTCACGAATAAAAACATTCGAAATATAAAAAAATTTAGAAAAATAATCTGCAAATTTTTAAAAATCAAACAAAATTTTATTAATTTATTTTTGGAAAGCTGAAATAGTTACATTAATGCCTGTTAACTTCACTATCAATATAGTCTTATGAGGGCTAATTTATTTTTTGTCTCATGTAATCACTTAGGTTTAAGTTAAGTTTTCACATGGATTATAAACGAATTAAAAAATACCTTAAAAAGCTAATTATTCTTTTTTAAGTATAAGAACTTTTAAAATTAAAAACTACTGCATGATATTTCAGAAAAAAACTGTTTCATTATGCTCATGATTACTAATTAATAAATTTAAGTATACGTTTGAAAGCTAGATGGGAAATGACAACTGTTAAAGAGGATTGACTCTCATATAGATTGATTTAGTTTAATCTTAATCAAATAATTATAATAATAATAATAAATTATATTTACTTTTTCTAATGCGTGTGTTTCTATAATTCAGAAAACATGAATTATCAAACTTTAGATTTCAACAACTTTTAGTAAACATTTTGTTAAATTCTGTGTTAGTTGGAGAATTAATTTTTTTAAATGTTTTCAATAATTCTTCAATCTTTATCTTACCTCGTCTTATTTTTTCAAAAAAATGTTCATCGAAATATTCTTGTTCTTTTTCTTTGATAAATAAATAAATAAACGTAATAATTACAAAGTGTGCTCGATAACATTTACTAAATTTAATTCAGTTCAGTTAATTTGCTATAATTTTGTTTATTTTTAATACCCTTTTATAAGCTTAACTAGTATGTGTAACGGAATCATTCAATTCAATTTTTACCGACTTTAAAAAATCAGATTAATTCAAAATTTTGCTCACCTGTCCAGGACTGATGACAATACAATAATGAAAAAATTTTGTTCCATTGTTCTGATCAGGATCATCAGGATTAACGATTTCCCATTATTAGATCCCATCCCGCATGCGGCGACTAATTTCAGCTCCCATTTCCAGATTTGGAGACTAAAATATTAAGTTACAACTTGTGACGGACCTACACGCGGCTCTAACTAACTCCTTGGGGATTCTTTAAGGGAAATAATTGTTTCAACCAACTTTCACCGAAGGTAAGTAAATGTGATTATGCAAATTAGAGAGTAGACCAAGGGGGTTAGAGGGAAGTAGGAATAGTCCCTTATTTCAAACTCAGTTCGATTAACTATGAAAGAGTGGTTTTTTTTAGTTTTTTAAACTATAACTTATTTTTTAAATGATTTTTACCTTTCTTTCGGTATTGGAATATATTCTTAAAAATGTTGTATAACAAGGAAATGAAATATTCTGAATAATTTTTCAGTTTCCCCAATAAGTCTTAAATAATTTTATTTTTTCATTCTGCAAACTCTTTCAAAACTTGAATAACTTAGTGCGCTTTGACTGATTAATAGCTAAAGAAAGAACCAACCAAAATGAAAGAATGCTGCATGACGTCATGAGTAGGGAAAATTTATAGGGATTTTCACCGTCTCTCGGGATTTATATCGGAACTGCAAAAATATGAATTTATTATGTGGGTGGGTTTCTGAATAAAGACATAATCCTGAAGATACTGATGTCGATCTTCATCACACTGTGACACTATCTCTTTCTATCTTAAATACCGAAGAAAGCTTGTAAATTTTCTTCAGTATTCAGGCATCTAGATGGGAAAGGGAAGATAATCATGGGTGTAATGCAGATTTTTTCCCTAGAAAATTCTGATTAGAATAATAACTTGCAGTTGTAGAACATATGTTTGATTTATTCCTATAAATGTATAAAATATAAATAAATTTTAAAAGGCATTTGTGTTGTTGAGCCGACGATGAAAATATGTCTTAGTCAAAAAGAAGTGTTTGTACATATTTTAAATTCTTTTGATTAATGGGACTTTTCTATCAGAATTTTATGACAAATCTGAAATTTTTGCTATGTAGTTTAGACATTTATTGCATATAATTGTCTTAAAATATAGTCATCAGTGGCGCACACAACGGGGGTGGAGGGGTCCTCAAATCCGGACCCCCCCCCCAAAGCCCTTGATTTTTTTTCGATTGATTATAATCCTATGTAATATACTACGAAAAATTAAATTAAGTATTTGTAAGTAATGATAATTATTCATTTAGTAATTAATTTTTTACTGTTTTTTGCCCGAAAATCGACAAAATCGATGGAATACGTTGGGCGGCGTTTAGGAACATAACACGGCAATGATGGACTTTTGACCCTAGATATCCCCCCCCCTCCTCCTTGAAAAATTCCTGTGTGCGCTGCAGATAATCAAAAATCATTTTTCGTGCATTAAATTATTGATTAAGCGTTGTGTTTTTATTCCAGCTCCAAATTTGAAGAATTACACCTTTTTCTCAAAAGTTGTTTACTGTTTTGATAAAGGAATTTTTAATAGACGAAAAAAAATTGTTTTTTAAATTACCACATTTTTTTTTCCATTTTTTATCCAAGCATTTTTTATACAGCAATTTAAACTACTCTTCTATTTATTTCTTAATAAGAAATATTTAATCCAGCCTATTATATTAATTTTTTTTTTTTTGTAAATTTAAATTTGAATTTGAAGGACGGAAGGTTTGGGTAGAAATAATTACAAACCATCTCAAGAAACTATCAATATAATAAATTTGTAATCTTCATTAATTGATCATTTACCCCGCACTTCGAAGCAATACGAGGGCTATTGGCGAGGGACCATGTAATTCTATATCACTGTCCCCTGACGCGAACTACACCTGAGCTCTACTCCACTTACAAAACTTTCACACCACACCAACGTGAGGACTTCGAACTTTGACAGAGTTAACGCGCATCAATCTCTCTACATGGTGGGTCTTTAGTGATCTGTAACCTGAAAATGAATTATTTTATATATTAAAATATTGTTGTAGTTATATCGACTTAATTATGCAATCATCAACCATTAATTCATTCCCTATTTCAAAATTTTACTATAATATCTTTAATTTAATTATAGGTTATGTATTAATTTATGTCTTTAAAAGAATAAAAACATTAATTCATTGTCTGATCAAATTTTTGAAATGATTTCTGTACGCTGTGTTGCAAACTTTTTTGAAAAGTACAAGGCTCTTTTACAAGAAAAATGAAATAACTATAATTTCTTTGCATATCTCATGCAAATATTTAAAAAATTCTTAAACATACGCTTTAGAAGTGAAATAATTATATTTCACAGTACAAGACTTTAATCAAATTATCAATAGATTCATTTGGTTACAATGTACAATGTTACTTTGATTCCATCAAAGATCCATTGCGGGGAACAATGCTGTTGTGTCCAAAATGCAGCTGGCACTTAAAACTTGTATACATGCTGTGAAGTTCTGGAAAGTGAGATAAGTAAGTTATCATACTTGGAACTTAATAGTAATTAAAGAAATTGAGATGTCCATCTTAAATCGCCTTCGCTTAGATCCAGAGAGACATTAATTCAAGGTAAAACTATCGGCTCAGTTATGACAGATTAGAATACATCTTTTTTGCTTGTTGGTAACTTTGGGGAATGTATTATGATTTAAAGTAACTTTTTAATAAAATCTACCATCTGAGACGTTAGATCAGTGATACTCAACCTGTAGCCCGCTGGCCGCATATGGCCCTCTAGTCTTTCTGAGAGGCCAAGGTCCACTATATTAAGAAATTCAATTATTTAAAAATAGTGTTCCAAAAATTTAGGGGAAAATTCTATGAATCAAATCTATCGATTTCGCTATTAATTTACTTTTTTTAATAGTAGAATGTAAACCATAGGTTCCCAACCTTTTTTGAGCTGGCTCCTCCCATTCTAGTGAATATTTCGATACCACCCCCTCCCACTCTAGAGAAATAAGAGTGCACATAATACATGGTGAAAACAAGAGTTAAATTATAAAAAATATTGTATTACTAACAGAATATATTTTTTAATTTAATTTTTTTTCAAAAAACCCAATTTTTTACTTGCGAATTTGAAATAAATATTGCTACAAATATATTAAAATATGTAATATTATATATTTTAGTCATAGGTAGGATATTGTTGGAATTGAAACGAGCGCTACTGAATTTCTTCTTCCTTCAAAAGAGTCGAATAAAAGTTTAGCTTACCTGTTATAAAGACAGGTAGGGGTTTTGATGTGATACGAAGTAATTCATAATAAATTATTGCTTTCAAAATAAATATAAATTGACAGTTTAAGCCTTTAAAGAATCATACGTTAATTCCTGGTCAACATATTTAATTATGTTTCTTAGCAGATAATATACGTAATGAAATGTAGTGGATTTAACATTTTTCCTACTGCTCACAGACAAAGACAACTCGTTCACTACAGAAATTAAAATGCTCTATATCATTGAATTCAATGTAGGTCTGAACGTAATGTAATCTTTAAGCTTCTCATCCACTTGCCGAACTACTGAAATATGTGAATTCTTGTATACATGTAACATAGAAATGATTTAAATACATGCAATCAACATAAGGTAAACAGTATTATAAAGATTACTTTTGTTAGTACATAATCAGCTTGTTTTTTCAGTCTTTCTTAGACTATGTTTGGTTAATCTACCCAAGCCCCTCCGTGCCATTTCAACGCCCCCTAATTCTCTTTGGGTCTTTTACTGCACCCCTGAAAGCCTCAAACGCCCACGTTGAAAATCTAAGATGTAAACAAAAGGCTTGGTCATGGAGGAAAGGAAATCGAAACTATACCCCATAACTCATTATAAATAATGCATAAAAGTAAATATTTTTTTTGTGTGTTTGTTAGAGAAGTTAATATAGTATTAAAGTAAAAGCCCCCCCCCAAAAAAAAATTGAGTTTTAATATTTTTGATTGGTTTTGTTTTGGTCTTTTAGTGTTTCCCCTCCCCATTATCCTTATGATGCGGCCCATGGGAAATACCTGTCATGAGTATGTGGTGGAAAAAAGGTTGAGTACCCTTGCGTTAGATAATAATAAGATTAAATAAATTAATGAAAATTAGAAAATTAAAGCAGGTTTTTTTTGTTCACCCACCGTTATATAAAAACATCATCATCCAGATGCTTTTTCTCACACGTTTCGCTTCTTTTTAAGACTGTTCTCATCCAGCTTTTCAAAAATAAATAATAAAATAAAATATCCCAAATCAGAAGTTTTATCCAAATTGAAAAACATTCTAATTCCTTATATCATATTTTGGCTTCACTAAATTAGAGAAAATGCAACTGTGAAAAAAATACCAAATATTTTTGCTGGAATCAAATCTTTTGTTTCCTCTGAGAATATGATCCCTGTTTTGTCCCCTACACTGTCATACCAAAACAATTTCAAACTTCACATGATACGAAATGAAAATCACGCATTTACAGATTGTTTAAAAAATTTTAGTAAGCAATATGAAGTTTAAGATCGATAAAACTGATCTAATTTATATCAATTTAGGAATATCAATTTAAATTCTTAAATCTGGAAAACATTTCGAGTTGTAATCCTTTTCTTACTTCACATTTACAGAAGTAGTTTCATCTGTAATTGATTCACACTGATTGAAGGAAATAATAATAATAATAAATAATAAATACGTTACATTCCCTTTTAATATATTTTAGGTTTTTTTGTTTTTTTTGGTGTTAGTTTTGCCGTTATTTTGTACATTCCATACCTTTT